>CM076724.1:16629959-16865500 GCA_038501795.1 Pseudopleuronectes americanus
GTCAGGATGCAGGGAGGCCGTGCACATTCTCCAGTGCGGCCGTGCACTTGCAGTGGCGTTTGATCTTTCGAGAAAAGGAAACATTACCTCAGTCATTCAGCAGAAAAAATACAGACAATACAGACTCTGGTCAGTTGTTTACATTTGATTTTTCACTGAAAAGGTGAAGAAAAGAGAGCGAGAGAGGAAGATTGTGGTTGAAAGAAAATGTGGAAGGGGGCTCAGATGAACTAATATTTCAGTAAATGTAAAATCAGCTGGGTTTATTTTAAAGCAGACCTCTATTTTTGTAGTAATTTGCGCTGCTCATTTCATAATGTTAGTCTTGGAGCCGGCTCGGTGAGAGAGCAGAGCCGTGTTAGATTAGCCATCTGCGCAGTGTAAACACAGAGCCATTCCGCTCGGAGAAAAAAGGGTGCAATGATGAGATGGTGTTAGCGCTATCTTGTTAATGTCACATGTAGGATCAACCCCTGTTACCGTCCACACATCACGGTGACAGAGAGGCAATGGACGCTGGAAGAGTCAATGCCCTGCGTGTCTATAATTAAATCATATGGGAGCACCTACCTACGTCCGGGCACGGCCACATCAACCTTCTCGGCTCTGAGAACCTGATGAGCACATGGCGAGGGCGTTGTCCCGGGAAGAAAAAACCCAGAGTTTTCTCAGAGCCTTCTGGGTTTGTAGAGCCGCGTTTTAGGTGGTCCTGCGGAAAGTCAGGCACCGGAGGGCTCGCGGGGTCTGCACAGTGTTGAACCCCACCCCCCAGTCGGCGCTGGTGTAAAGGCTAAATGTTATTTTTCTCTCCTTTCTCTCCCTCGTTATTCAACTTGTTTTTTCTCTCTCACAGTTCCCTTAGTGAGACATCGAAAAGAGGGCCTAGCCGCGGCTTGAGCGCCTGGTGTACAGTAACGCATTGGGTCGGGGGCTTTGATGAAGTAAAAGAGTCTTGGTTGAAATTGAACATCTCCGCCGTGATGTAGGACAACGCTGCAGCAGGTCGGGTTTGGTTTTATAACGGGATTACAGTTTTGTATGTTGTAGGAAGGCCTCGGGTTCCAAGCTGGGTAACCAAAGACCAAATTAGGGTGCAGCAGGGTGACTACGAGGTCAGCAAAGGTTACACATTAGGGTTTCCATTGTGGATGTACTCCTGAGCACGACAACAGCAGACTTCCTCATTATTACATCCCTCTGGATAAGCACAAAATGTGGACATACAACGAGATGAGATGGTTATCGTGAAGTGTAGCAGAAAGTGCTTTAAAGTCTCCTCGTGCTCTCTTGTGTAATATGAGATGAGCGAGCAGCCATGAAAAATCTCTTCATTTCCTCTTCTCTTCCTCTCACACTCGGGGAACTTTGAAGTCTGAGTCCATCTTGCTGACACAATGTCCTTTCCAGCCAGGAAAGGGAGGGGTTTCATTGTTTCTCAGGCCGTATATAAAGTTCAATATCGGAGGCTGAGGTTTGTTATTTATTTTTTTACTCCGACCTATATTTTAAGAGGCACCTTGGTTAATGTATTCATACTCACATGGAAAGCTATGCATGGATGCTGATGTGCAATTTTCCACGTCGGCTCATGTAAGGGTCAATATGTCATAAATTAGAGATATGATGCAAGTATTATTAGTATTACTTCCGATGTAACCACACATCCGCAAATCTGTGAGGAACCTTTTTGTTTGTATAAGGGTTTAACTGCTTCTGAAATATGAATGGAGGATTTAGACTTTTCACAGGACAGTGGCTATTCTCAGTGTTAGAGCTGCTGTAACCAAACTGGAGCCTTCAGAGACAAGGCCCCGTCCAGTTTAACTTAACCAAAATGTATGAGAATGTCATGGGAGTGTCATAAACGTTTGAAACGTTTGACTTAGTAGAAGTACCTGAGAGCAGCACCATATAGTCCATGAGGGTAGAGCACTTGCATTTTGGGAAAATGCATGTGTCCTGTGTGGCACCGTTGTACGTGTTGACAAGTGGATGAAAGCTTAAATTCAACACAGTCAGAATTATTTACATCAACCTGACATAAACTATTTTCAGACATTAATTTCAGAAAATATCTGGAATATTTAGTCTAGACATTTTCCAGACATATGAAGAAAGCAGCAGAAGATTTTCCATGTCAGACGAGTTCTCAACAACAGGAAACAGTCTGTAGCATTCAGAAGAGAGGTGGCACCTGGGTAGAGCATGAAGAAGAAATATCATAAAATAAAGGGAGCTCAATAACAACAGGACGAATTGCTTTGTCACGAAACAATTCACAATAGTGTTTTATTGTTATTGATCAAAATGTCTACATTATGATATGTATTATCATGTCGTACTTTAGACCAACCTTCCGTGAGTCATTTTACTGTGCGTACCTCATCTCAAAATGTGGTCGTATTTCACAGGATTTCATTGTTCATCTTAAGCATACATCACTTTCTCTGTATTTGCGTGGATTGCAATGCACTTGCCAGAAAGCTGCACAGCAGAGTGGACAACATGTCCTTCCACTCCTCCTAATACTGTTACAGAGGAATCCGATTATTTGATTTCATGTCGCAAACACATTGCAAACAATTTGCCATATCATGTTTCTCCCTGACTTCACTTTCCTCCTAAACAGGTTAAGTCATTTCGTTTGTTTGTGTCCATGGATCATCTTCATGCTGTGTTACTAGAGAGCACTGATTTTCTTTCGCTCTGCCAGTTCCCCCATGAGCTCATTCTAAGCTTGTTAAAAAGAGATGTTCCTTGTAAATAGTCTCTGAATATTTCCACAGTGGAATGACCCCACCAGTGATCACTGTACTTGATCACACTGTGAGAGGACACCCAGTCAGGGGTTGGCCTGGTGACACAAACAGAGGAGATGATTTGGTTTGCGCATAGACAACTTATTTGGGTATTATTATTATTGTGTGGATGCTGGGTAGCAACAGCGAGCTACAGTTTTCCTGGTTGGCTGTTCTATACTGTTTCTTATATTGGTGCTGTGATGAGCTCAAGGGAGGAAACTGCGGGTAATTATCAATACAGGGTTGACTAATCTCTGATAGTAAATTAAACCACAGCATTTGTTATAAAGATTATGCTGTAGATGACGTCTGCAATCATCCGTGTCTTAAGTTTATATAATGACTGATTTACTGATGACATTGATTATTTACTTGGGGTTAACGTCACAGTGTAACAGCCCATACAGAACAGAAATAGACTGGTGAGTTATCTCTGCTCATAAAAAGTGAGTATTAAATACAGCAATATAATGACAAAAAATACATGTAGAAAATTCATAGATTATCGTCTGTACAGGAGAATTAAGTCAAAATGAGCTATTTGTATCTTCCCTGTGGACTTTTACTGATTGCAATCCATTGACGCTACTTTTTCCATACTGTGTCTCACCAAACCAAAGTGACACGTAAACACACAAAGCAGTGGGGAACTCCTCGGTGAGAGTGGAGAGGACAGAGAAGGATAGAACGCTGGTGTCACACAGCCGCTGGGACCCGCAGAGAGACTCACGTTCATCACAGAGGCTGAACGATGACCTCGGCTGGTTCCTTTCATCACTAAATTACGGTCATTAGCGTCAGATTCATCATCATCATCCCTCTCAACGTGAGGGAGACCATGTCCTGTTGTTCTCCAACAACCCCACGTTCTTTCGTTCTCCCTGACTGATTTCCTCTTTGCATGTGACCTGGGGGTATCTCATACTAACACAATAACACCTATTGCCAGGATGACACAGGTGACCTCTTAAAGGACACTGAGCAGAACATCTCTCTGCTACTTGTGCATGCAGAACACTTGTGCATCCTCTCTCAACAGGTCGGTTCGGGCCACATTTCATACCTGTAGTGGCTGCAGTCAAACCCTGCACTCTGTGTCGTAGCTATTATAGATCAAACCTTGCCTTTTTTGTTGGAAGGGCTTTGTCCTCTCCATGGAAGACATTTACCTTAACCTTATATGCACCGGAGAAAAGAGACCGTGTAGGTGGCTCAGATACTACTCTACTTCAGAAAAAGGCATCTGCAGTCTGAAGGGAGACAAGGGATACACTTACCCTCATGTGGCTGCTGGTGCAAGATCTGAGAGTCACTGCTTCAGCATCCTCCACATAAGTATGCCGAAGTGCTGCAGCACATTCAAAGAGAGATTTGTGTAAGAGATCATATTCTGGAGATTGACATTTAACCGCAACATATGAAGATGCAAGTTGCTTCTCGCTGTAAACCTCATTCATGTAAGTGGGCCTAATCGCAAGGGTGTTACAGTCCCACACTCAAGGGGTTGTCCCTCGCTGCAAAGAGCAGTGAATGGAAATGGGGCACCAGTGAAAAGGAGCATGCATAATTAGCCATTACATAAATGTTCATATTTGTTTTTCAGTGTGATTATGTAGGACTCACATCTCAGCAAAGTTGAGTTGTCCACTTAACCTTCTTAGCCTCAGGCAACCCCTCATCAAAATGTGATATGACGTTGCATAACAACGCTGAGCCGCTTTCTGTTTCTTACTCAAGCACCTGTCGACTGTGTTTTATAATATCAGAGCGGACATGAGGTGTTACATCAAAACTTTTATATTTTTCTCCAGACTGAGGACGCTTTCACAAATCATCCGACGAATGATCTGATGATGTGAGAGATGTCTCTGCCAACCCATGCAAAACTTTAGGTGTGTACACTGGGATCTATTACACACCACCCGTGAACCCCAGATGCACAAACACAGAAACAGTAATGCGATCCGCCATCTTTTCCCCACTAGGCGGATTTATGCACATAAATCATTTCCTACCCTGTGTTTTGGGGGATTTGCAGCAATAATAGGCCATCGCTGCCATTCCCATCCTGTTCCCTCAGTGTAGTCCCTGGGAAAAAACTCACAGGTCTTAACTTTTGGTCACATTGGGTTCTCACTTGCAACGTTACCTTTTCTTAACCTCATGGCCCCTAAACCTAATCATGTGTCTATGAAGTTACCTGACTAATCTAATCTCAGAGAGCTTTGAAACAGCGGCAGGCCCGTGTGCAACAATGTTTTGGAACATGTCCATATGACCCCTTTCTGCTGTTTGATCGTGTTGGTTTTACTGAGAGGGCCGGCTGGTAAAACAGGGAAACTGCTTGTGCAATAATATGGCCACTGTCACGTTTAATAGATTTCTTGGTTGTGTGTGTCATTTGAAGCTGTGAGGTTCATCACTGATTTGTCTATGGGAACCAGGGATGTGTAAAGTGGCCGAATTCCCACAATAACAAAGAAAGGATTTTGTTGTTCTTTCTGATTTTCAGTCAGACTATGAAAATACCATGTCACATTGATATCGTTAATGCATGATACTTTACTACTACAACTACTACTACTATTAATACTACTACTACTACTACTACTACTACTCCTACTACTACTAATAATAATAATACAAATATATAATAATAATTATAGTCACTCCAAAATGTAATGGTTTCTTCTTTGGGTCATGCCCGAAAATTTCATGGAATCTATATTTTTTTGTGTAATCCTGCTACATTACAAACAAACAGCAATGAAGACGGAATGTCATTGTCACAGGTAATAATAACAATCTTTATTTGTAGAGCACTTTTAAGTGCTTCACAAAGCAACAATCAAGAAAATTATATTTGTTCAAAAAGCTGCTCAAAGAAAATAGAAATTAAAAAAGTAAGACAAAAGTAAAATCACAAAATCTAAATTCAAGTAAATTCAGCACAGGCTTTCCAATAAATGTGTCTTTGAAGGGACCTTTAGATGATTGTTTGAGTGTTTCCATAGTTCCAGTTCCTCTGGGTCCTGACCACAAATGCTCTGGTACTCTGGATTTCAAGGTACAACCTGGTAGTTAAGGTACTGAAAAGGTAAAATGTACACATTATTGGAGATGGGCCTTGAGCAGCCCTTAATGTATTCAGTAAAATCTTAAAAACAGTTCTAAAACACACTGGGAGCCAGTGTAAAGATGCTAAAACAGGAGTGTTGTGATTATGTCTCTTGGTTCTTGTTAAAAAATCTGGCAGCTGAGTTCTGTATAGTTTGGAGTCACTCAATAGATCTGTGGTTCAGGCAGGGGCAGGTAATGTAGTGTGCTGAACATCTATCACACAAACTGCTGTTACAAAAGGACTTGGGCAAAGGGCAATTGTCTCATTTAATTTTACTTTTGAACTGTGCATTTGTTAAACACAGCTTCAGTTTTTTCAGGGTGCTTGGTCATCATCATCATGATCTGCTGAAATGTGTATTGTTCTTGAATAAAACACTCACAGTTTCTGAGAAGGAGCTTTGTAAAAGCAGCCACACTCTTAATATGATTGGGTCAAATTACCCGAGACAGAAAACAGGTCAGCCGCAGGTTTTCAGTTGTAAATAATCCATTTTTGAACTTGGTTTACTACACAAACGCATTGTTATAACCATGGGATTGAATTTACTTCTGAAGTGATGTGAAAGTACATACTGTTACAAGAAGCAGACACCTTGATTTGATGAACCTATTATTGTGACGCACAACTTAACCGATGCTGGTCATCGGCTGGGGCGTTAGTCAGCCACTGCTGCGCAACTTCCCTGACGACAGTGAACAGCAACTGTCTGTGCAACTGTAACTGTCCGTGCGACGCATTCAGCGGTTTAAACATTCATACATCAACAATACTCTACCCTGTCAAATCTCAAACTATTGAACACCTCAGCATATTTACATGTGGTTATTTACAGTATACCCTCAGCTCAACAAGTTACAACACCTTTGTAGATTTTGTGCTGTGAAGGTTGATGCCAACCATTCCTGTCCCTGTGCATTGTGGCGCACACCAGAAATTCTGTAATTACCATTGGTGCATGCCGTCGTTTTGGCTGATGGGGCAGTTCCCATCTGCAGCGTGTTTTTCACCACATTGATGAGCTGAAGGCAACAGTCTGTGAACAGGTCAATCTCCACAGGCTAGGCCCCTTCAATGATGAAGCATTGGAGAATTGCAGATTGCTCGTGTAGGGAGAGTGAAGAGACGAGCAATCTGCTGGAAACGATGGAAAAACCTCTGTCAAGTCCAAGAAACAAACAAAACCGAAGTGGTGGAGAAAACAAACCAGGACCTAAACTGTTGACTTTTCCTGATGGTGTGGTTGTATTTTTCTCACAGGCGACACCTATCATTTTGGAGATGAGTGTAGGTATGACAGGGCAAGGCCTCATATTAACATGTTGGTGCATGCAATGACCAATCCGTCAAGCATGTCAGTGGCTAAAGTCAAAAACAAACTGTACCAGGGTAAGACAAATAAGGAACAATGTCTAAATTGTGGCCGTGTAGCTCTCATTCCATTCATCTATTCAGATTCATTAAACTGCTGAAGTTTGAAGTGATGTCAGGTACAGGTACTCTTTATGTTGCAGATCTCCCTGTAAAAATAACTTGTGAACTGACCTTCTACATCTTAGTGCTTCTAACCCGACTTCATTTAGCTGACTTTCGAATCTCTGAACTACAGCCGGTGCTAAGTGACTTGCTTGGACGCATGTGGCTGAGGACGGACTCGTTGACAGTAGGGGGAGCAAACACGAACTCCCTGGCATTAGGTCACCCTGCTGCCTGCCATGGGGAACACGCAGCTGTCTGAGCAATAAATATGGTAATGATGAATGACATCATCCCCGAGAGGTGAAGCCCATCAGGGTTCACTCCCTTTTATGACCATCATAAATGGATACTGCATACTCATTTCCCATGAAGCACCTGTATAATAGGTCTTGTGGAGCTGTGCGAGTCTAATATCATATGGCATTTCTTTCATGTTTTGTCCCGGGGTAAGGTTTTTGCTGAGAACGCAATAACTTCATCAGCACTTTCTGCTTTTGATTGCTTCACAGTCATACCTGCACACACCTTGGGGCACCAAGGTAATAGCAGCTTGCCCAACGAAGACAAAGAAAAGGGTTTGTTTTCCCATAACTCAAATCAGCTGGAATGTCAAAGTGAGGCAAGGGATTGAATCAGATTCATCTTTTCAGAAGTTTACCCCAATCAATCAATAAATAGCTCCCATTCACAACTGCAACAGTAGTTGTGTGGTGAAACGCTTTGACTACACACAAATTATTGAGCGTGGATGATGATGGACTGTAAGAAACAACTTACAC
Organism: Pseudopleuronectes americanus; assembly: GCA_038501795.1. Lineage (NCBI taxonomy): Eukaryota > Metazoa > Chordata > Actinopteri > Pleuronectiformes > Pleuronectidae > Pseudopleuronectes > Pseudopleuronectes americanus. The sequence goes on from CM076724.1 coordinate 16,638,140, forward strand.
TGGACGTAGGTTGGTCGTCCTTGTGCCGAGTACGTCAATATATTTCAGAAAAAAAGCATACGTGTGCGTCACGAACCATGCATCTTGCGTTTTAATATCCTCAAGTGTTTATTGGTCTGCTGGATGTGTGCCCAGCTCAGGTGAGAGATATTTATGTATTTGGCTAGAACTGCAGTAATTAATCTGTTAATTTTTCTCTCCTCTCTTTAGATAAATGATGATTGTTGAACATGGTTGTTGAATTCAAGCCAGTAAATAAATAATTCTTCCTGCCTCTAGCTAGGTGAGACTTTTTACAGTAGCATTAAAGGATAGAAGCAGGTCTGTCTGTGTGCTGCAGATGATCTCTCGCCGATTGATGCTGAACTTTTGTTTAGGAACCGGATTTGCTTCGATTACACACACATCGTGATACTTACAAATACCTCAGTGCAGTGTGTGCTGTCAGAGTTCCAGATGATAATGATGTGCACCTGATTACTTCTTCGTCCTTGTGAGTTATGGTACCATCTGTTTTGAATGTCACTGAGACCTTTTTATGTGATGATCCATGAAAGTACACTCGAAAGAGAAACAATGGGTTTTGGTTTGCCGGGTCTTTGCTCACGTTGCCAGAGCCTGCTTCTCCACAGCGGAACAGATTAGACATTGCCGTGCCCTTCCGAAGTGAGGAGCTATCACCAAAGTAGTTGGAGAGGTATTTTGGTTTAGCCACTCAATGACATCATCGAGGAGTGCGCCCTCATTAGCAAAAGGGAGGGAGAGCAATTAGCCAGTGCAATTAACCTTTAAGAGGCCGCCTATGTGGAATGAGCAGGGATGAATAATAGTCAAGTCCCAGGTATAAATCCAAGGCATCGCCATCCAAAGATCCTCCCCAGAGACTGCTGAGGTAAATGGGTGCAAGGGCATCATGCAGGAGCCTGGTGAGTCAGGAGAAGGAGAGATTGCTAACTCATACTTTGGCATGAGCAAAATTAGCATAAATAATGGCCTTTCCTTCTCTGTCTGTTCCAGTGATGCGCTTCTATTGCACCTTGCAGTATCGTATAAAAGGTCCCGAGAGCATTTAAGGGGCTTGCCTTAATGCCAACAGTGTAGGTAGTCAGAGGGCTGAAATTATTACTGTGCATTAGTGAGAGAGGGAATGACGAAATAAGAGAGGCTGTTGTGTGAGACGTAACATGCTTGAATTTGCATTAGTTTTCCGTGACAGGTCTTGTCTTTGTTTTCCTTGTAGCCATCACAGAGCTGCCGTTAATCGCCACCTTGAGGCCAATCGAAGGTTAGCGTTCACCTTCCGATGAATACTCAATGAAGTTTTTTGTCGAGAACACAATCAGACAACTGTCTCTTGAGACAAATTCAGAATCCAACCTCATATACGTAAATTGTAGTATTAAAAAGTGTCAGATGAACCACCCGCCTTTAATAACACTTTGTAAGATGGATTGTCTGACGATTCAGAAAAGGTGTGACCCCCAGAGAGCATACATCACTCCCACAATGCCTTGCACTGACAAATGGGACAGTGGGATGCCGTCACAGTGACGTCAAAGAGGACTGCTGGTGTGGAGGGTGCAGAGCTTGTGTGTGTTTTGTGTACGATAAGGGTCAGTGTGCATTGTTGGTCAGGCATTAACCTCCCACCTCCATGTGGGCTGCTACCTAATTACTGGAGGACAAAGCATAGATGTATGTACATACGTGCAATTTGGCATGCAAGGATAAGCTGGGAAGCGATGAACATTCCCTCATTTTTTTTATATATGTCACTATCCAAAAACATGTGGATTTTTAGTTTTAAATTCACATAATTTTAAAGCACATATTTCGTATTTTTTTCCTTTATGCTGTGTGGCTGGGAGTTGAGATCAGAGTTTTGCCTTTAAAGAAAATCTAGGTATAGATCGGTGAGGATCATACAAACTAAAGCCGACATTTCTTCGAGTGGCTTTTGAGATTGCTTGTATAATCTACAAAAAGGCAATGTGCAACAATTGCTAAAATGGATATGTGATTTCACTTTATACAGTAATCAGTGATGCAAATTTAATAGCTCTATACATATTATTATATATACTTGTAGACCACAGTACGTCTTCAACAGAGCGACCAGAAAATATTACCACAGCCCAATCACATTGCCGTGTGAGGAGGTGTGAAGGGAAGAACAATAACTCAAATTATTCCTCCATGATTGGTTTTGCATGCGTTGGCGTCTGCCGAGAAAAACTATTGTTTCTGTTTGAGGGCAGGCTGGCTGCAGATCACGTAAACGTCTATTAATAAGTATGACGAAATGCAAATGACCCACAGGGAAAGAGCTCCCGTTTAGAAGTGACTTTGCCTTCCCACACACACACACACCTTCACAAAGTAGCACATGAAACTTTCCTGCTGAAATTTCACACAAATTTGTAGCTACACAAAGTTTAACGGTGTGTTGACTGAAACCTGGAGTGTGTCCTCAGATGTCACGCTGTACTATATTTCACACTGTTAAGGGCATAAACAGTTTTCCACCGGCAAGTGTAATGTTTAACAGTTGTGCTGCCGCCGCCAAGTTCCTGGTTTGGTTTAATGACTTTTGGATGGTGTGGCTGCATTTTTGGAAGGTGCAAAGGTGTGAATTACTGATGGGAACATCCATTTGCTTCTATCTGATGATGGTGATGCTCAAAGCTAATGGAGACAGACATAAATATCTTGATGTAATGGGTTGCTCATAAACGCGTCGAACATTAACCATGATGATTTACTTGTTTATAATTGAAGATACTGGTAATACAAACAGGTGCCTGTCAACACGTGAGCACAAATCAAACGTGGAGGCTTTGTTTTGTCCGTGTCATTAAAGGACACTGGCTGGAGAAATGAAAAAGGAAAAAAGAGACGTATCTTTTCACAGGGCATTTTTTGTATTGTTTAAATCTGTACCTACTCATGTGCTACGTGAGTATGTGGGGCTGCTTTTATTGTGTTGCAGTGTGTGTGTGTGTGTGTCTGAGCTGTTTTTGAGTGATCCATACAAGATTCCTTTTTTCTTCCTAATCAACCTTAAGTGCTCCTCATCAAATCTGTTTTCAGAATTGCAAGCTCTGCCAAAAGAGATGCGGGATAACGCACGTACCGTAATCTTTCGAAAAACAACAGTGAAATGCCTTAATCTCCTCTGCAGTGTTAAAGCAACAACTACACACGTTATCGACACTGTTTGATTTCCTGCCAGTTAGTATGAAACCCCAGCTGAAGCAAGTGTATCCCCTCAGACAGAAAATAGGCGATGTAGATAGCAGTGGTCTAGAGGCCACACACACTTTTTCTCTTTTGTAGATATTGGCTAATGCATAAGTATGTAGCTAGATTGTAGTGAATAATATTGTGAAATATTAATAATAGTTGAAACTTGTAAGTCGGGGCTTGAGAAAATACAACGGCGACCAGATGCCAGAAGTGGCTGTAGGTAAAGCTTCAGCCACTCACATTAGTAAATGACTTTTGAGGGGGACATGTTTTGAAGTCTGCTTCAAACAGATGCAAGCCATTACGGCACAAGTGGTACACTGATTACCCCACAACACAAGCTCGCCACACAAATACACTCACACACAAACACACGCACGTACTCACACACAAACACACACATTATTTCTTTAAAACACCATTAGGAAACCACCTCATCAGGGAATGCCTGCACCCACTGCAGATAAAGTATTACTGGAGGTAAGGGTATCCTGAGGACCGAGCTTATATCTTCAGCTTGGAAGCTTTAAAATCAGAAAACAATGAAACTGAGGTTTGGCAATTTTAATAACAACAATACGATAGACAATTGAAATGCAGATGCAGTGTGGACAGGATTTTCTGTGGATTTAGAGGAGTTCAGAACATGCATGTATGTCTCTTCGTCAACAAATCTTTCAAATGACCCAACTTCGCTGCATCCCTATTTTCACTGAATGAAGGGTCGGGCGGTAGAGCTACATTCACTGGTGACAGAGAGCGCCATTGTCACCATTGTACACCGTTATCAAGTCAATTTATATATATATATATGCCACCTAATCATAAGAGAATCAGGGTTCATTTCATGTGTAGTAGGGCTAGAATAGAGCGTATTCTATACAATATTAATAGGCAGACCAGACACACCCCATCATCAAGCACTTTTAAGTCCCAGGGCTGGTTAGGGCTTGTGTTGGGGGGGGGTTGCCAAATGCAAGTTTCACATAGACATCTAACACGGATATTAAGATTTGTAATGATAATTGGAGCAGTGGGTGTTGAGCAGGAACTGGGCAGTAGGTGGCTGACCATCACATATCCAGACTCAAAGCCCAAAGCTACACTGGAGAGATGAGAAAGAATTAAAATATGATTGAGAGAAGATGCAGAGTTAGTAGTATGCGTTCAATGGATATGAATGCGTACAGATGGAGATGAAAAGAAGGAGAGAGGAGCTTGGTGCATCCTGTGGAGGCCCACTGCAGTCGAGGCCCATAACAGCATAGGGACGGTTCAAAGCAAGCAGGAGAGGACTCTGGTGGCTGAAAACTCTGCCTCGCTATCTAATTTGGGGTACTCAAGGAACCACAAATGTCCGAGTGCTCGTGCAGTGTTCTACAAATCTAAAAAGTGTTGTACAAATCTTTCTGTGACAGGATGTGCCTGATTTTTTGCACAAGAAGCTAAGGTGAAAAACAGTCCTTTGAGTTTGTTCTATATGGGAATGAAGAAAAATCATAATTCATAATCCATCTGTTTTTCTATCTGCATAAACATGAAGTGCATTCAGTGTTTAATAATACTTCCAAAGGAAGCATACGTAAGGTGAAAAGAGCTGGTCCAAAGAGCTGGTCTAAACCAGCGTATCAATATTTTGTTATCAACTGCCAATTAATCTCCAGGATGGTTGAAGGTATCAAATGTAACACTTAGATACAACAATACAAGTACAGAGAAAGATTAAACACAATACACTGTTTATATATTTGTCTCTATGTTTTCTCTATGTTTTCCAGGGTGTGCTAAAATCTAAATGTGGTTCCTCTTTTAGGAAATATCTGTTGTGTAATGAGCCTCCTCCTTGTAGAAAAAATAAAAGGTCAGAGTGTATTTGGAAATGTCTCGTGTTGTGATGAAGGCCAGTGTGAATTATAATTTAGATGACGAGATAAGTAGGCAGATGTTTTGGTCTTTTTTCAAAAATAATTATTAAGAAACATAATTTTTTGTAACAAACAAGCGAACCCAAATGCTACTGCCAGAATTGTTCTGACTTTTAAGCAATCAACATTAGTAATGGAAATTAACCTTTTAATTTCACAAATGAAAGGAAACTTTATTCTCGTCTCCTCTGCAAGCGTTTTGTTAAATGTGCCAGATGGCTGATATTTACAGCATAAGGGCCACTGATAGCCTCAGGTATGTTGTCAGTCTCGGAAAAGTATATGAAATTGACCTTTAAACATCTCTCGGTGGTTGTCTAAACTTTCCAGCTTTCATTTTACCCATATGATGATCCCCAGCCATCTGGCAACAGATTAGACTAAACCAGAACATGGTCTGCAGTACCACTCATTGTTTACCCCGGGTCTCACAGCAGCATCCTTTTGGAAATCCCGTGGGTTGAGCCACACGCATTGAAAGCACGATTTAAATGTATTTTTTCCACTTAACCAGAAAGTAAAATTTTCTCTCCAACTAAAAAACTCTATAGAATTATAGTTAAGAACTCTTGAAAGCATATCTTAGTGACTTCTATCTTTACGCAATGCAGTGACAGCATGTGGTATTTGATCAAATCAAAAAAGAAATTGTCCCATGGACGAGCAGGTGGACAGACAGAGCGGCACAGGGCCTCTCGAAAGATGCATTAACACTACAGCTCTTCAGAGCTCTAAGTGGCTCCCTTTGAAAATTGAGTCCTAACTTTGTTCTTTTAGTTCGACAACTCTTACTGAATTGATCTCTGACAAGAGATGTTTGATGTGGTTTCCCATGAACACGAGAAGCCTGGGTGTTCTTAAGATTGTAGTCTGAAAATGAGAAGGGGTTCTGTCACCTGTAACCAGGAGGACGGGACGTGTTGTTGGTAGCTCGACTTCTGTTGATTGAGAGTGAAATCGCTCAGATCTTTGAGGATGATTGCGGCAAGAGATGAAGAAAGAGTAGAAGAGGTGCACAGGGACGGAGCTAGCAAGAGTACACCAGTGACCCTTGGCTGAGCTCTCCTACCCACAACTTGCACCGGCGGAAATGGGGGAGGGTGGGGGTGCACTCACAAAAACTGCAGTAACGCCGAAGAGGGGAAGAGAGGGTAACAGAGGGAAAGCGAGCGAGAAGCCACAGGCAGGGGAAATAGAACCAGAAGGGAGGGGTGGAAACAGGGAGAGCAGGAGCGATTAGGGGTTCAGGTTTACCAAAACATGACTTAAGCAATTAACTGTGAACAGCATAGTCAAGGTCATCGACAAAGGGCTAAAGAGCGGTTCCTGACGGCAAAGCCACTGCAAATGAATTTAAGACACTGCATCCGATTGGCTTATTGTGTGTTCCAGGTGCCACTCTTGCCTTGCTAAGAAACGTTCAAATCTTTGGCGGCAGCCCTGTGAAAGAATTCTTAAAGAGGAAGTGTGGAAAGTATGAGATCATGGCGCGCTATCCTTCGTCTTTCCTCTCAATGGCAGAATGAATGGATTTTCCTTCAGGTCCTGAGAGCCGCTCAGCGTCCAGACCTACAGCGATAATCGGGGACTTCTGAGCCAATCTGATCCTATCTGCCCGGATTTTAATTGGTTTACATTTGTTAAATTCATTCTCTCTTTCTCAGGTCCCCACTTTTTCTTCTTGGGCGCTCGTGAAATATCAAGCAGCTACAAGTAAAGTTAGCATAATAGGTAACCGATACAGCATAATGGAGAATACACCAGTGTTAAAAACTTTTAATGGTGCTTGATAACAGTAAGAACTAGTTATTTTATTTATTTAATATAGATTTTCTGTCATTTGCATATGGTTTTTTGGTGCTTTTTCAACTTATGGCATGATACAAGAAATGCTTTCAAGTAGTTACACACTTTATAGTAAAGATATGTGTAAGTCTGCGATTTTACCGCATAAGATTCAACACAACCTCCACTTTCCCGAGATATCGACACGTGTTGCAGCCGCGCAGCAGCGCCTCCATCTCGTCAGTGCATAAGAGGCACAAAGTGTTTGCATCATTTTCTCCATGATGGAAAATGCCCAGTTTTATTTTCCAATACTGCATGTCTGTCTTTAAGTGGGTCACTGATTGATTTTCATAAAATGACATCTTCAGTTACTTTCATCTCGTGTTCAAGTATCCAGCAATTTCACACCAGTCCTTCTAAACCACCAGAGATGCTCCTGGGAATCCCATCAGGAGCGCAAAGTCACATAGACACTGCGTGACTTATGCCACTTTTATAAATGACATCAAGATTTCATTTCCTCTCTCTACCCTCTTGACATTCAAGCCAGTTATGTGATTGACAGACACACTGTTTTTTTGAATGTTGCAAAAACCCAAAAGAACCAGATCTTTCCCCTCTTTTAACTTAGTAGTGGACCGTCACTGTCAGACTCCATTTGAACCTCTGGAGTCCATGTGTATGTGGATTAGCTTCAAGTCTCTTTATCCTGAAAACCTGATGAGGCAGAGGCGACTTTGTGGCCAAACGCAGATACTTTTGAAAGTTTGGGTAAAGTCACACATGTAGTGCATTGTTTGAGTTTTGACTTTGATGTGTTATTTATAGCGTTCACATATGGGAGAGCCGGGGGTGATCAACTCACCCCAACTGACTTAATCTCCCCCAGAAGAAACTGAAATTCTAGTTTGAGGGCAACTCCCAATAACTTATGAATACATCAATATTATATAGATTTATGAAGATATAAAATCTAATTCAAATCTAACAGCCTGTGATCAGCAATTTCAACTTGTTTGCAGCAGCAGAGTTTTCTGTCAGTGAAAACTTCACTGCCTTTCCATATAACACATTTCTGTCAAATGTCTTTTTAACACTTTGACTTAAACTCTTCATGATGAGAGCTGAGATTTCTCCCACTATCTATCACAGCACATTTCAAACTCACCTGCTACATTGCCTTGAAAAGTAAGCTCCTCCCAGTTGTTAGTGTAATAACAACTTGGACCAAAGCATAAACAGTGTAATTAAACAGTTTTAAGTGATTATTTTAACCTCAAGGCAGCAGCCATCTTAACATGCTGGTCAGACGTTATGAGATAATATAGGAATTATTAATGTTACTAAAACTCTATGAAGACTTTCTTCAGCCAGATAACAGGTGTCTTCGTTGATATTTAACCTCAATGTTTATGTGATGGGAACTCAACATCATCAGAAATACATAGAACAGGAGTTACTGCTCATATTTGACTTCCCTACCAACAGGTAGTCTGGCTCCTCTAGGGCTGCATCTGGGTTCCATTATCACAGGATTGTTGAGCAAATTATTTAACACATCATTAAAGCACCGGCTGTAAGGGTCTGACGCGCTGACCTTCTCTCACTGTTTTCCTTTTTCCACGTCAACCCTATTTTAATATGTCGTCAGAGCATTTCATTTTCTTTTTTGTTGCTAAAAATATAAACAGAAGCTTGGCTTGTATATCAGGCAAGTTAGTAACACAATTAAAACCCGAGTGGTGTTAAAAATAATGATTTGCCTGAATGTCAACAAGTTTTTTATAGTTTAATCAACAGTTTAAACAAACAAACAAAACTACCATGTTAACTAAACTAGTAGCAACTGATGCCGTCACATATTTCATTCATCTTTTGGGTCTGTGTGAATCTTTATGTGACGACTGGTCATACCTTCACACTGAAAACGCTAGATTTTTCTTCTTTTTTTTTCTTAGGGAAGTAAAAGAGCATAATAACAGGTGCATGTGTACAATAAACAAAAGCTTCCCCAAGAGTGTAAAGCGAGAGACGGAGAAAGAAGGAAAAAAAGGCCTTTGAATCAGTGATCGATGAGGTGGCTTTATTTGACTTCAAAGACTTCCAGACCCGTTCAGGCCGAGGTTTTGGCCGCCTCTTTGCTCTTTCAGTGGTTGAAGCGAAGCACGTGATGTGCCTCCGTCCTCGCTGGAAGCCTCCCCCTGCTGCTGTGAACAAAACAATCCAAACAATGCTACTTTCTCTCCGTCTGGCTCGGCGTGTCAGTGGCGGTTTCTCCCCATTCTCCGCATTTTCCCCCCTTTTCCCTTCCTTTTTGGCATTCATTTTTATTGGCCGCCTTGTTTTGTACCCTGTGCCCAGCGGTCCTCCAGTAAAAGAAGCTGGGATTCTTTCCCCCGTTTCCTTTTGTGAAGAGGTGCGTGCTGGGAATATCTATGGCTACTCATATCAGAGGTCGGGTAAACCCTGCCTTTCCACTGTGTGGTTTTGGCATTTTGCTTTGTTGTTGGTCTGAGTGATGTGGAACATTGTGACTCGATCATGCAGCACCTAATTTGATCACGTAGTATGTGCAAAAGTTCACTCTCTATAAGCACGTGGAAAAGGTGCAGGAATGGGTTCCACCTCTAATTAGGGACGAGCGCCGCTAATAACCACACTTACTTTACGGGAGTGACGGATGAGTGCCCCGACTTATCGGGTAAACACTGACAACTGTGGGAAGCTTTTTTGTTTTTTTGACTTTCTGAGCTCGTAGACACTTGACGGTGGGCGTGCCTGATATTTGGTGGTAGAATAATCACTATAACGGCAACAACAAATAACAGATCCCCCCTCGGAAAAACACGCAACATGGCTGACTTTTGTCCTTGCATGACATGCTAGCTGTCCAAGTCTAAGGGAAGTGAAAGAACACACAGGAGCCATCTCTGCCTCCTCTTCCCAGGCTCACTTTCACATTGGATGTCTATTGCAGCATATTTGACTTAAGGTGATTTGATTGGTCATATAGTGCATGGTCTGTCGCTCGACCAAGTTTAGCTTTTCTCAACTTCTACTATTGCTGTTTTCTGTCACTGCTGAATCTCGAGCTGCAGACCGACAGGTTTCCTAAAGGCCCAGCAATGCAACACCTGACCCCTGCAGGAGGCTGTGGTAGAACCAGGAACGTCAGTGGGAGCTTGAAAGGAGCCTCTGAGTACATATTGTGAGTAACATCCTCTCATCCATAACGTAGGGTTTATGTGTCATCATCGCAGCTTCCTTCAGTGGATCCACCCTGTCTAAGTTTACAGTGAGCAGTGCACGGAGCCCCTAATAGCACTGAGGTCATTGTTGTTGCTGAGCCCAAACTCTGACGACACTTTCCCTGCAGGTATCAACACAATATTTTATTATAACATTTTGATACACAATGAATGTACATATACACACATTTACCAATTTAATATCACACTTTAAATGATAAACTTGTCCACATCTCAAATCATAAGTCTACATCTTGCTATAATACCAGCCTGATTAAGTAAAGACAAAAACCTTGAGATCTCACTTCCTGTTGATGGTCTTCCTCTGATTACTCAGGGAGGTGTGTTACTCTTTTCCACGTCGGATGATTCACCGAACCGTGACCAGTCAGGAACTGGGAGTGGTGTCACTTCAAGCGGTCTTCCTTGAAGTGATGAATTCAGGTATAACAAACTTCATCCGACTCCATTATTCTTAAGTTTACACAATGTGGACAATCCCTGCACCATCCTTTTCCGTGACGATAAAAGAACATGATAAAACGCGTTGTCGTCATTGCACCAGCAGACACCAGTGATTAATAATGTTGCCGCAGCGTTGTTTGAGGGTTTTACAGCACCAGCGGGTTGTCGTGTTGAAATCCTCACTTACCGCATCTCTTCAGTATGTTTTTGATGCAACACAGTATGAAAAAAACAGTCTTTGAATGGTTTAAATCAACATGTAAGTCATCTGGAACTTTCCCTTTTCACTTGTAGATTCCTTTGGTTAGTAAGAGAATCGAGTGTGTGTGTGTGTGTGTGTGTGTGTGTGTGTGTGTTGGTGTGTGTGTATGTGTGCGCGCACCCCCTTCTTCAGATGAGGAAACCTAGGGTGTTTTTTGGGTGCATATTTCACACTTAAAGGCTTTACAGAGGGGAATGCTAATTTCCCTGGCAACCTGAAGCCCGGGGCAGCAGTTCTGAGCACCATGCAGTAAGTGTGGGACTCAAAGCACATACAGCCTGTCTACAATATACCAAGCAGCGTATGAATATATGTATAGTAATTATTGCATCCTAAGCACGAGTCCAAGATTTTACCCCTCAGAGCGATTTGGAGCAAACAACTCAACTGGCATGTCAGGAATTGTCTTCCTCTGGGAATATGTTTAATACTCTCTCTTGCTCCCTATGCCGCAAATGCAGGTAGTATGTGGATGAACGAAGCATTGATTTTATAAGGCCTGACAATCAACTGGTATTGGAGAGATTTGACGATAACGAGAGTGGATATACCTGCCTATCAACACCCCCCCCACAGGCTGCATCGGAGCAGAGAGGCGGCGGGCGGCGGTCACAGTTCATCGGGTAACAGCAAACTTGCTGCAAGGTGTGGAGAGCCTTCAGAAGAGTCCCAGAGATGATCCAAATGTTACAGGTAAAGCAGTAGCTGATGGGACAGGGACACACTGCATCACCGTGCACATCACAACACACAAGTGGGTGTGTTAGCGTGTGTATGTGTGTGTGTGTGTGTGTGTGCAGGTTTAGGTTTAAAGAACTGTTTTAAGAATCAAGGTTATGGAAAAAGTTGGCCTCACAAATGGAAAAGGAACCAGGTTTAAAATAGAACGCGGCCTGTATTTTATTTTATTTTATTTTGTGATGGCGATCAAAACAAATGCATGCTGATGGGCGGAATGTATGAGGTACCAGTCTGCTCTAGTGTTTCACTATTTTGCTCTGACTCAAGTGTCTCCTGCTATGGATACAGCGTGGGCCAACTGAGCGCATATGGCATTGTATTGCGGTTCAGTGCAGTGAAGCTTAATATCATTCAAAATCATTTTGACCCAAATCATCTTGAGGATTTTATTATAGACAAAATAGCGCTGGCTCTGTTTCAGTAATGTGTCAGTGAACTTAGCATATTTTGTGCCACCTACATCACATTTTTGATAAACCACAATACCCAGATTAAAGGAAGAGATTTTGTACAAATTATGATTCATAACCCGTTTAATCGCACCAATGGAATATATGAAAGTACACTCAGGGCCTTCTGGGATCATCGACCATTAGGGGATAACCCTCGCCATTAGTCGTCCATATGAAACGGACGTTGAGGACAATGACACATCAAGGCCGCAGACAGGAAACCCTAATGGGCGCAGCGCACTTAAACAGGGACTTGTTTCCTGTCTTATTATCATCTGCACAGATGAGGCACACAGGAGTAAATTTAGGTTTTAGTCTGCGCTCACGCTGCTGCTTCAATCATTCCATTTGTTTTTTTCCCCTTTGCAAGTTGCACAGATCAGACGTTTTCTGATTAGTTTTTCTGTTCTTGTCCTGTCGCTTCAGTTTAGACACCACAGGGGGCCATTTGGTTTCAATAAGTCAACAGATTGTCAAGTCACCATTTTTTCGGTGATATATCCATATCTGGCTATGAGGTTGGCACATATTGATTGAAGGCTTTGGTTATAGAACACATTTGCCTTCTCCTCGTAAGGTTTTTCACTTCAAACTCCAATCGGCAGTTATTCATTTGACTGACTAGGGATTTACAGCTCAGCCAGTTTTCTCAGACATTACCTGGATTGTTTGTTTGGCAGATGGTCCACATTTCCTGTTCTCAGCTTATCACTTTTCCTGCTGCACCATTGTTTTAATTTCTGTCTCTGCACACAGCATTTGCCCTTCTTCTGTCTGAGATGCTGCAGTAGCATGTTCCTACACTGACATTCCTCGTGGGGTGAAGCTGCGCTGTCAGCGTGTCACTTTAATGTTGATTTAAACTCTGTCTGAAAAGCCCTTGTTACGATGCTACGCAGATGCACTCTCTGCACGGTTTCTTGCCAAGTGCAGTTACTCAACCGTACAAAGACAAGCTCAGCATCAATGCTGTACATATCCCGAGGCCAAATCTTTGCAACTTCGTGCACAAGAAATAACAATTAACTTGCAATAAACCTACTGTATTCCCACATTTATTTTGTTTAATACAAACGCTCCACAATGTTATTATACCTGTCAGAGAAATAGTGCAAAGGACAAGTTGTCCTCACTGTGGGCGGCGCCTCAATGTGGTTCTTTGTAGGTGTTCAATTTATCTGATGGTAAAAGAACAGCGTTTATATTTTTTTAATCTGCTGTTAGACTCAGCAGGTAGAGACACGTCTGACAGGTTCACTGTTCATACATCAAAGTAAACGGTGTAACAAGGTCTTATCTCTGTATCTCAGTGGTTACTCTGTAAATCATGGGATCTGTTATCAAAGAGATCCCTAAGAAAATGCTGTGTATTGAACAGTTGTCCTCTGCTGCCTCTATCTAGCTCAATGATGGGTATGGGAAACGTTTTGTCATTTATAAGCCACTTTAAGCCACAAGCATGGAATTCTATGAAGTTATTTATTAATCAATCGTAAGTTTAGTTATATGAAAAATAGGACCTCATATAAGAAATTCCTTGCAAAAACACAAATGTGATGGATTCAAACTTCAGCAGTTTCACTTGAATTACACAATCACAGTATAACAGCCACATTGAGGCCTTTGGAGTGAGGGGAGGGTTTTTTCTGAGCCTGTTTAGGTTGTCGACCAGAGGGATTGTCCAATAGGAGGCTTGCTTGAGAAACTTAGCCTCGGGCCTCCGCGCAGGACGGAGTCACTCCTCTGAAGTTCCCGTAGCTTTCGTGTTAGAGCTTGAGTTTCCAGAGTTTGAGTGGAAAATGAGGCCTTTATCATGAAAAGGAGACCACACAAGAGCCGCATAGGTATTAAACTTTCCCACTAAAAGTTTATTGAGTTATTTTGGTTGCAATATTGCAATACCCAACCCAGTATGGGCCCCCCCCAAAAATAGAAACCAGTGTAGTAGTTTTAACATGGGATCCCACAATAAAACCAGCTCCCTGAAGTAGCAAAATACTGGGCAGGTAAATGTTACCAGGGCATCCCCAGGATGTCTCACTTTGTAAAGAGGTTTCCCATCACTGGGGAAGTACAGAAGCTGGTGCACTGCAGGCCTGTGCATTGGTCCTTTGGCTACTGGTTTTCTGCTGCCTTCTTAAGCTCTAGCAGACCGCTGAATATTCCTTTTCAACAACTTGGAGCCTGATTCAGATGACATAACTCTGTCTCTTTTCATGTTAGATCATTGGTCAGTCAGATCTTTGCTTGCTGATGAAACTAGAGGTCTTGTAAGGGCAAATGGGACCTGTAATAAATTCCTACCATGGACACTAAGGTACTGTACAGACACACTGAAAAATGATTCCCCCTTTCATTCTTAACTTGTGACGCTCAGGTGTGGATTTATGTTTGGCTAAGAGCTAGCAGGCGGATTTTATGCGGCTAATGGTGGGACAGCGTTGGGGAATCACCCGTCGTTTCCGGATGACGGTTGTGGTAATACACTGCTATAATTAGACAGTGAACCCCTTGATGAGTGCAATGCTATAACTACATCCGTCAGACTCAACAGTCATCATAACATAACTAATAACATCACTTGTCACACGAGGGGATTTCACAAGGGCAACAGCGTCATCCACTCATCAGGATGGAAATCCTGGTCGTCTTCAGCTCGGAGGCTTCTTATCCCACTCTAGTAAGATATAGCTCGGAGAAGAAGAAGTCCAAAAGAATCACATTTGAGTTTCTGTAACATTAAAACCAAAGTATTTAGTAAAATAAAGCATAATTTATGTATAAAGTACTTTTCCAGTCCTGATGAGCACTCAAAGCGCTTTACAGTACAGTTCTACATTCACCCATTTTCACACACAATCATACCCAGCATCTATGAACAGCACTTTCTCTATGAGAAGGGGTAATTTAGGATTCATGCGGACTTAGCAAGACTGGGATCAAACCGCCGACCTTCTGATTAGAGGACGAGCGCTCTTACCGCCCCCCCGGCTTATATAGATGTATACACTACATTGAATGCAGCAGGAGATGGTGTGGCACCTAGGTACAGCATGCAGGAGGCAGGATAGTAATTCTACTGCAGAAATCACATGTTTTGCAGCACAACAACAACAACGCTTGCCCTCATTGCTAAAAGCACTAAAATCTCATCGTCTTTATAAGATTACATTTTTGTTGGGGTCCTCTACGTGTAAAGCACCTCTTCTTCATCCTAAAATATTTGTAATCTTGTGGTCTCCCAGAAAACGGAGCTTTACCTTACGGAACTTTACATTTCACAGCTCTGTGTACTGCTGATGCCCAAATAATTGTTCACTCTCCCATGGCAGTAATGGAAAAGTCTTTGTTCCGTGGTGGTTAAGGTGGAAAGCTGGACAGATGATGACGTTGTGAAGAAAATAGAGGACCTAGGTTAGTAGGATTAGGGAATTTGTGCGTAGTGGTTGGAGTTTGGCGGCTGGGTATCATCAGTGAAAGGGTTGCTTGGCCCATGAAGGTGTCGGAACAGCAGATTCGGACGAATATGTGTATATTTCTCATGCAGCTAGAATTTCTGAAGGCCGTATCATTGTAGGGCCTGTAGTTCTTTCAGTCTATTGGCAACACGGGTAATCTACAATATTGCATTAATGTTGTTGCTGTAACTGCAGTATCAAGCAAATGCTCTGCAAAAACCATTACAGGAGGAGAGGGATTAAATATGTGCAGCACTTTTCCATCACGCTGACACAATATGCAGTGGCTTAATTTTGGCCAACTTTAGCCGTTCATGTGAACATCTCTGATTCCTGCAGCATAAAGCCCCCTTTAAAAGGTTTAAGGAGCGTGGGAGAGAGACTGATGCAATTAACTCATCCCGCGTATAGAAATACGGAGACTAACATGGCTGTTACTGTTTGGAAACCAAAAATCATGGAGCAATCATCCAGGAAAGGTAATTAAAGTGCAAAATCTTGTATAAAAAAGCATATTCCGAGAGCTTTGTTTAAAAGCCCCTGCACATAAAAAGTTTCAATGGAGGGGGAGGGGCGTTTCAACTCTGGGCCCCGGCCCAGACGCTTGTGAAAAGGCTTTGACCCAACTACAGTTGCTCCAGTCAGGGGCCAGAGTGGGTTTTGCTTAAGAACCTGTAAGGAATCAAAACAGCCCAAAACAAACAGTTAAAGTAGATGGGATGTTGCATTTCAGGAGCAATTCATTGTTTGATGATGTTTTTTGACAGATTGGTATTTTCTCCTAGATAAGGCATTCACACAACAGCTTTATTTTAGTGTGGAGCAGTTTTTCAAGTCTTCTTTCTCCTTCTATGTTACTGTGGTGTCTTATTATTGACTAAAGTTAATGCACCTGAGTGGTTCACCTTGTGAATTTCAGTATTTGATGAAATACTTGCATGTGATGATTATTTAGCATTGAAGTAGTTAAAGGATCTGACCAGCTCCCTGTGTTGGAGGCCAGTGGACAGTGTGGAGCTGTTCTTCAGCACCAGTCCTTCTCATACACAAAAGTCCTTCCCCTACCTCCTTTGTTTCTTTGAGATTATCTGGATAAATATAATATGTGTTTTTTGAGAAAATATAAATGGATTTAAACAAATATGAATGATGATTATTTTGTGGTTATCTGATTCCAGCATTCCAGCCGAGGCGTGATTTCCCATCAGTGTCTCTTGATGAAATGTCATACCTGTGTCTCTTCTGTTTTTAATACTCACCTCTACAATCTGTCCTAAACAATACCTATGTTGCATTGAAGCTGCTGACTTTGACTTGGTCATATCAACTTATTATGTTTATTATTTTATATTAGTTATATGATGATCAATTTCATGAACATTTTTTAAATTAAAGTTTTCACCTGCTTGAAAACAATTAAGTTGACATTGACGTGTCTTAGAGCAGAAGACCGCTCCTCCCTGGGATGAAGTCATTGTTTGCAGTTCCTGTCTGTGTTTGACTTTAATGTGCCCGTCTCCTCCAGTCACAACTTCCTACAGATATGACTCATCCGTCTGTCTTTGAAAATGGGACGATCACACACAGTCCTCAACGGGAACTTGTGTAAAGAGTTATTGTGAATTTCCTGTTAATTGCAGAGATTAGTGTCTGTTCAGAACATAATTATCCCTTTAATATGTCAATACTTCATCGAATCATCTAATAATGCTCCTTTAATTCCCACGTAACTGCTGTGTTATGATATTAATAATAATAAAAGATCCTATTTGCCAGATACCTGACCAGAAAATACTGGACTGTCAATTCAGAGACAATGCTATATTCATACCACTCTTTTCTTCAAAATAAGTAAAAAGTGGTTTTACTAAGAGGTTTTTTTCTAAGCTGAGTTCAAAACTTAATTGTTCTATATGGGCTTGACAAAGAATAAGGAACAGCTCTCAGTTAAACCAGTTAATATTCATTTCTCTTCCTATATGACAGCTTCCAAAATTACATTTCAAGTAAATAAACACCTCTTTCAAACAGATTAATCAGATACTTTAAATTTGAATCATCATGAGGGAAGGATTATTAGATGACTGATTTAACTAAGTGAGTGTAGGTATCACAGCGATTTGTAATTGGTTTGTTCTGATGAGGTATCTGACAAATAGGGTATTTTTTTAGAGTTGTTATTAATATCACACCAAAACTTGTGATGATTCGAAGACTAAATAAAATATTAAGCTATTCACGAAGCGCTGTGTAAGCAGCTGGCTGACTCTGTCTCAGCTCCGGTCTGTGACCACAGCTCGGTTCTTCGTGTCCTCTGTTTGAACCGCTCTCTCTTCATACTGACACCACCGTACCTACCTCCTGAACTGAGATCAGAGATTCTGTCAAAGGGCGACCGAGCTGTGCAGGTTTTCACTTTGCTCTGTCTCGCTGCTGGGAAACGATTTCCTCACCCGACCGCTTTGAAATCGACTTCAATCTATCAGACTGGGGCTGTAAAGGAAACAAGTTTAATCTTTTTGGTCCCGAGCACCCCTCGCTGAATACAAAGTTATCTTCAAAGTACGAGATCAAACTTTTGCTGTGGTCAAAATAATGACATCATAAATTTAAAATTGTTTAAATTGATTTGGAAAAGACAGGAACATGGAAGAAACTCAAGGTTGACTGCTTGGGTTTCCAATTACCATGACCTTTCCAAACCCTGACATCTCTCAGAAGATTAATCAACAATATATTCTGCTTTTGGTTAAAACGTCCGGTTCAAAATATAATTAAATTACTGTGTTGTTGCTTTGTTACTGTTCTTTATTTTTTTAACATTCGGTGTGGCCTAAAGGGCAAACGTCAAGCTGAGGAGCAATGGAGTGTGTAGGAGGGCGTCCATTTTGGTCGTGACCCTCCAGACGTCCAACAAAGTGCGTGACAGCAGGATGACGGTGGACCTGATGCTACAAAGAGTCAGACATTCAGACTCACACACCCACACACACAAACACACACACACACACACACACACACGCCACACACACACGCACACACACACACACACGCAGCAGCCATCAATTACCCCAGTCCTTTTATTCAACCTTGCCTCCCTCCTATTTCTCCCATTTTCTTGCTTTCTTACACTGTGGTTCTATTCCTGATTCTATGGCAACAGGACCAGAATAGAGAAGTAGAATTACGTCACTTCATATTGTTAATGCGAACTTACATAAACAACACCTGCTACACATACAATTAAAGCATTAGAGCAACAAAACATGTAAATGCCATTGATAGAACTTGTGGAGAGTTTGAACCGCCCGTCCAGGGTTGAATTTTCCACTTTCCTCATAAAATACTATAGAGTACAAAGTGTAATACAGTGCTATTAGATTTTTATTTTTTTTAAGAGCACACAACCAGAATTCACAACAGCAGGGAAATAAAAGAAAAATTCTGCTGCAGACTTTCTTCCCAAGCGATCAGCAGCTCAGGCAGCCAGCAGTGGTCGGCTATTTATGGAACAGTCAACATGTATTGAATGAAAAATGACCGGACATTGCGTATAGATGATGCTGGGTATTCGGTTCTAGGTTTTTTTCCCAGGGAGAGAAAAGCAGGCTGTATTTTGAACCACTGCATAACTCAAAACCCCCACTGATGTAATTGGCCATAGCCGGAGCAGAGAGCGACATGCCCCTATCCAGGCCATGACCAATCTCCTGCACAGATCCATCAAAGCAGCTCAACACTGGCTCTTTCAGCACTAGGCCCACCCTGAACTGATGAATGACCTTGGCTACAGTATACCCCACACACACACACACATACACACCCCGCACCCCCCTACACACACAAATCTGCTGCAAACATGTGGCTTCTGCAGAACCAGTCTGACAAATACATGTAACCACCCACCCACCCTTTAAATCGACAGGTCCAGCCTCATCGGTTCACGCTCAACATGTAATAAGACAATTTGGAGGATGCTTTTAACCAGAGCATCCACACATTAGAAGCACAGAAAGCCTAAATTAAAAGTTTTCCCTTCCGACAGCTGAAGATGCTGACGTTAATAACAATCCTTGTGGCGGCAGCATGCTCACAAACCCCTGCGTCTCAGAGGAGTCGGTGCAGCCGTGTCATGCACCATCCTCTGTCTGAATTACCTGAGTGACCTGCATTTATTAATCAAATTGCTTCCGGCCATGATTTCAGAAATGTAGCGTTGACGTCATTAGAGACTTGGTTGTGTTTTCAATCACTTGCATTTTTCATTGATTCAGTTAACTGTTCAGTAGCACTTTAATATTCCAACAGAAAAGAAGGTCAAAATCTGGCCAGATTTACTTTTACTTATATTTAATTATTTATTCATTTGTATATTAAAAAGTTTTCCAACTTAAATTTCTGGAATCATCTGATAAGATACCCAGGTATGTGAAGTAGCTTCTTGCAATGCATGGCTGCAATTTATTGGGTTTCGGGAAGTGATGCATCGATCATTCAGGTTAAGGACTTGCTCCCCTTGGCTCCAGAAATGACTGACTACTCTTATAGGTTATTAATTTACCAATACCATCATCGAACCAGTCAACAAGCAACAATCATTCCCATTCTCGTTTGTAATTCTCTAATCCTGATACAGGATAATATCTTATATATTGAAAAGTACCAAAAGTGTCTGTAGGATTAGATATTGCAAATATACACATATATTCATGTTCTATGATCTTATTTTTTTAGCGAAGTATCAAGTTTGTTCCTGAGTTTTAATTTTCTTTTGCATTGGGTTGAATGTGGATCTTCGCCGTCCACATGTTGTTCCTGGAAGCAGAAACTCTTTGAGTCTCACTCTGTGTCTTTTATTTATCATCCGATCTCTCGTTCTCATTAGTTCTTGCTCCGGTCTTTCATGTTTCTTTTCCTCTCAGCTCTCATTATTATCTATGTCTCTTTCACTCTCCTTTTCCTTTTCTCACTGTTGCAGTGAACGGCCTCTCCCATACGCTGCAGGCGTGGTTAGATCCAAACCCAAGAGGGAATTGCTGAGAAAACATCTCTGGTTTCCACCATCTTTGTGGCTGTGCTCCTTACCAATTTTTACAAGCGGTCCGTTTCAAGTCATGAATGAAAAATGACAATACTCTCGATCTGACCTAAAAAACAGGTTGGTGGAAGCTTTTCACTGGCAATTAGAAACCTCATATAAGTGTTGAATGCAAGTTCTGGGTTGTGTTCTGCTCAAAGGCGTCATTCAAGGATTTGCAAAAGCTCTCAAGAAAGAGGCCTCACAAGAATTACACTGGTATAAAATGGCAAAGTAAAATCTGTATTATTTATCAAGGTTAAGAGGTATCATCAGCATCACAGAAAATATTGTGCAGCAGAAAAAAGGGATGCGATAGATATGGAATCCTAGGTTGCTATCAGGAACTCAATCCTATCTACAAATTATAGCCCATCCAGTTCATTACAGTAGGTGGACAACTGTCATCAGGCTTAAAAGAATAATACAATTGAATATCATAAGAATTGCGGTGGTAAGAGTTGCCTTTAATGTTGTGAATTATATGAAACCTAATGGTTGCTTCAACAGAATGAATATGAAAGAGCCTAGGGTAGGACCCTGGGGCACACCACGTTCAAGAACACCTACTAAGTGGACCTCATTGTGAATATGTTCTGTGAACTAGTGTTGTCCTCTCCTCAATTATGAGACACCGTCTCAACTTGAAACTAATTACTGGTACTGGGTGCTTTTCTATGAAATGAGTTTTTCCTCACACCAGGGCTGCTGCTCAGGAGGGAGAGAGGGTTGTCCACTTATCAGGATGGTGGCGTTTTGATCCCCTGCTCTTCTACTGCCACTTATACTTTAAAGTGCTTTGAGTGCTATTTTTTGATAAGAGCACAAAAGCTCTATAATAATTTAGACAATTTACAAGACCTGTATAGACGGTTTCTCAGGTTAAGGGTCTATTAGGATGCATGTAATATTTGAGTTAGACTTTTTTCTTCTAAATGTCTTTTTTCCACCGTCTAAATGAGGTTGAGGATAAAACCAACTTTCTGTGTGAAGCACAAGGACGTTCCCACAGAGCTGCTCTCTGTGATACTGCAAAGAAAAAGAGCAGAATTTCCTCGTTAATTGTGAAATCATGAAGCTGCATCGATGTTCCCAAATTAACATTACGCTCGTCAAAGGTCTGAATGAATAATTGATCCTATGAAAAAAAAGGAAAAACACATTAAGCAACTCCAAATTAAAACACAAACACACAGGAATTACTCTTCTCTCAGTGCCGAATAGACTTCCCTCCTTCTTCTGTCTTTGCTTCTTTTTCTCTTTTCCAGTCTTACAAACACAGACTATTACAGACGTCTGCTCATTTTGCCCTGGGAAGCTTTGGCAGTTTATGGGCCAGATACTGCACTTTAGAAGAAACTATTTGGTACAGTCACGAAAGAGCAGACAAACCAGACCATAAAACGATGTTCTCAAGGTCTTCTGCCTTCAGGCAAATGGTCAGCATCATACCTTTGCTTTTCTGTTTATGAATAACAGTAATATTCAGATTTTGTGAAACCTATTTTCTAAATGTTTATATATCTTTCTCCCAGCGGCTTAGATGTTCACTGTCATGAGTACATCTCCTGTTCCTGCACTCATAATAAGATCTCAGATTATTATAAGAAAAAAATAAATGCTTCTCACACTCCTCAAGTATTAAATGCATGTGGGGTTTTCTCTGTAGCACCACCAGAGGGCTCTCTCTTCAGGTGATGAGAAATTTAAAGTTGGAGTTATGGTTCCACTTTGCTTTTACCCAAATGTGTTCCTTCTAGTGCTATGGAAAAAGTCTGCGGTGTATGTTGTGTTTTCATTCTGTGGACCCAAGAACCAGGTCAACTCCCATTTCAAAATAAGTGTAACAATTTCCCACTACAAGTAGAGGAGGAGTTGCTGGTTTGAAACCTGTAGAATGTCAACTTTGGACATGATCTCGGGCAACACACTTTAAACTCTAGACGCTCCTGAGAATTGTTGCGGCGAAGAAATGCTGTGAAGACGAAGGTTTTTCTTTCTGTTTTGTATTCCTGGACGAGCTGGAAAACTGTCTGGGGAAAATGAGTAACATGCTCTGCTCACTTAAAAACCACAGTTAAGGTGCCGCTAAGCAAGGCACTGAACGCTGCTGCTGCCGGGGTCAGGGGAGCTCGCAGGACGGAACATAACACCGAAATCTGCTTTATAAGAATAAGGTTCGGTTCATTTTTCCAAAACAAGTAAAAAAATATATCATGTGAACATTAGAACATATGCAGAATATGGTAAAAAAAACGTAACTTAACTTGGAGTAACAAACCAACAAACTTCGTCTACACAAAAAATGGGATGACGTCTGTTCCCGTTTCACTCGTTCTGACGTGTTCCATCAAAAAATGGCGAGTGACAGTGCAAGAGAAGAAAAAATAACCATCTCAATCATGTCCAAGACCGTCACGTGTCCCCTCTGTCCCTGTCTGATGTCTCTCTCTCAAACAAAGGGACAGAACCCCCCCCACAGAACAGAACAAAGGCACCAAACACTTTCCACATAAATGTGCAGTGGAAAGAACACTAAAACCCGAGTAAGAGTGAGCAGATGTCCCCGGGTTCGAGATGACACCATGTCGTTGGTCTTTGAAAAAAGCCACATGTGTCTGATGTTGGGGACGTGTAAAAGGTCTATCGTCACGGGAGGAGAGGAAACGGTCTGTGGTGCTGAAGCTGCCGGGGCCCCGGTGCCTTCTTGATTTCCGCTGGTGGGCTGTCGGCAGTGTCACTCCTGCCACCTTCTGGATCTCTGAGGGACGAGTGGACTGGGTCAGACGAGGAGGAGGAGGAGGAGGAGGAGGAAGAAACAACACAAGTCAACAGCCTCTTTGTGTGATCTGTACAATAGAGCTAAACAGAAAGCTACAGATATAAGTGTGAGTGAGTTTTTTTCATTGCTTGTGTTTTGCTTATCTTCGAATAAAGGAAAATTAATAAAGAATAACAGAATTTTTTTACAACTGAGATGTTGCCAGAAAGGGAAGAAAGTGGACAGTACTCACACTTGTCTTAGTATTCACCCAAAGTACTTTACAGTCAAGGTGTCATTCACCCGTTCACGTATACTGCGATGCCATTAGCAGCTTGTGTTGCCCAAGGACACTTCAAAATGTGCACTGAATGAATCTGAGATTCGAACCACCGACCGTCTCGTGAGCCACCAGCAGCAATTTGAAGAAGTAGAAGTTTCAGGGAGTCAGTAAAAACAAAATGTAAACACAAAATAAGGACTGCTGGGTAACTGTGATGAAAACCATGTTGACCATGACAAATTTACCAACTATCAATAATAATATATCATATAGATTACACCTGTGTCCCAACTATGCAACTTTGCGAGACTTGCATTCAATAGTTGCATAATCGAGTTTAAAGCAACATGAACTGTCAGAATTTGTTATTTATCTACTAATTCAATTTTGGCTTGAACAGTCGCTAAGGCCGTTAGAAAAGCAAGATTAAATCTTCTCTGTTGTGTGAAGAGAGATATCCACTGATGCACACGGTGCTGAAGAAGCAATAAAACACAGTGAAATGGTTCACTAACCTGTTTCATTCCAGCCTGTGTTTGATTGATTGGATAATCTAAGTGAATCATTTCTATGCAAATAAATGGAGAACAAAATTGCACCACTTTTTTCTTTCTCTTCAAAGATTAAGATCTAGAAATTGAATCATATTTTTATGGTTTTTTGAAGTTCTCTCTGGCCTCAAACTGTTCTGTAGTTTCAGCCATCTCCACGCTCCTCTGAAAAGCTACGTCTTTAAATAGAACTGATTCTCAATCTCAAGACTAATCTGGAAAAACTGTGGTAGGATCACATGATTTAGAAGTTGTGCAGTAAGCATCAGGCATCAGGCGGCCTCATGATTTACAGGATCGGGGTCGGGACACATCCTGGGTTCGGACTGACCCATATTCCAGAGCCAGGAAACTTGTCCTCACCACCACCACCTCCACAAGCGGCCCGGTCCAACACAGGTTAGCTGCAGAGGGCCAACTGATCGTGATCCAATGCGACCCTGCGCTAATTCCCCGGTGAAAGCCACCCAGCCAGTCCAGCGATGCCTCAAAACCTCAAGGTTTATATGAACAAGCTCCACTCTGAATGGGAACCCAGGAACTAGGCCGGTAATAACAGACCTCAGGAAAAAAGCTTTCGGCCAAAGAGGGAGCGCTGAACAGAGACTCACCCCGTTCGCCCCCTCGTTTTTCTTTCCCTGCAGGTTTTGAGAGAATGTCGAACACGTTTCCTGTGAAGCTGCGTCGTATTTATTACATCCTCCGTTTTTGATGGCTGGGGTCATGTAGCCTGCTGTCTATTTATCCTAGAGGTTATTTACTACATTAGGCCTGGTTTCAGGGCCAGGAGAGGAAGAAACGGGCGAAATCTAAGATGCAGGAACTAAATTGGTAGCAAATGTATAGCCTCCAACTTGCCCCTTGGCCCTAATTCGTTTCTCAAGTGCTCCGCTCAACGTGCTCCAAGATGCGGGGACGGCTTGCCTCTGAAACAATATTTCAACAGTGGTTACAGACGCAAAACCCGGCGCCATCGCTCAGCTTGGTTTGTTCCCACCAAAGTGCAGCATAAGGGATTTTCATTTTTGTTTCTGGGAAGATATTCTGCTTTGCTGTGTGGTGTTGGTGATGGCCTTAAGGTTAAGCGGTAGGTTCATGAGGAAACGGTTGCAGGTTTGAGGCGCCTTAGAGCCAGGCATTTACCTGCATCTACGTCGGAGCTCTGGTTTGTACTGGGCTGCTCCTAGGTTGAAGTTCAAGTTCAAAATGTTTATTTTCATATTTACAGTCCTGTACAACAAAATTCTTCTTTTGCAATCCACTATGAATTCAGTGTTTTTTAAGGGTAAAAACAAAATCTATCAAATAAAGATATTAGAATATAAATATGTGAAGATATGTGCGATGATTGAAGGCATCTGTGTGAACATGACGCAGGAAAAAATGGCCTGTGTGTGTTAAAACCCTGAAGAAATGTAAAGAGCAGGCGTCACTGCAGAGGAAAGCAGGTGTCCTGGAACCGAGCTGCTGAAGAATGGGAACAAATTAAAAAACACACCTTGTGTTAATGAGAGATCATTTACCCGTATGGTATAGTCGTTCTGGTCGGCCATTTTGCAAAACGGATATGCACTAAGTTTGAGATCAGTGCCTTGGAGATGCCGGGGATGAGGCTGAATCGCCTCCTCGCTGCCGCTCATCTCTCTGCACGATGACTTTGACCGTCTCATTTTCATCTAAACGGCTCAGTGGAGAACAATTTGCACTCCGTTCAATGGCGGCCCGACAGGCTCAATAAAAGCCAATGAGCTGGCGACGGGAGGAAAACCTCGCTGTTGTCGTACACAAACAGGCTTCAGCATATGGTTCGCTCGGCGCGGCTGCACACGACGGCAATCCTTCGACTTCATTTGCTCCTCTGTACCGAGTTGTCCTCTCGCCATCTGGGCAATTATGAAGTTTCACACTCTCCCAAGTTTCTTTTGTCAACACTTTACAGGAGCCTGATAAAAAGGGAATCACACATGTGCACAGTGTTGATAGGATGTGCAGCAAGCAGGTAATGGGCCTGTTATCTCAGTATGAAAACCATGAAAGCTCATATAAATATTGTAACATGTTAACAAGAATACACATTTCAATGATGAACTAATACTGCTCAAGAATTTGGAAACTTCTTTTCTGCTTTGTCCTCAACAGTCTCAATGCAGGAGTTTGACATTTAGCGTACAATCATCAGAGTTGTATTTATCTAAGGGGCTCCGAGCAAACAGTCCTCTACAGTGGCCAGGGTTCGATTCCCACCTGATGGAGCTAGTTGACAAAAACATTCAACAATGTGTACGTGTGGCAACATTTCTTTAGTTGCTGTAAATGTCCATCAGTGCATCTGATGCTGTCGCTCAGCTCAGCAGTGGGAGATCCTCTGAGTTAGTTTGCAGTACTGGGGGCCAGTATGGCTCTTGGTTACTAATGAGATCTCCTTCAAATAGATCAAGTCTCTCTTTTTGAGGTTTGACGTCCTCTCACTGTGAATCTACCACCTCAGCGGCTCCTGCAGTGATCAGACATCACAAACTGAATTAGCTGCTTGATGGTCTTCACCTATCCACTCTTCCTCTTTTGAGTTCTTTTGCATTGATTTAGAGTTTCTTATTGCACTATTATCTCTTATCTAGTTTTATTACCTCCACCATTTGTTTGTTGGTTTGTCTGTTTGTGTGTTTGACAGCCGGATTACACAAAAACTATACTGAATGGATTTCTATGAAACTTGTTAGAAGGATGGGCTATTGGCTCAAGATGGATCAAGTGGATTTAAATGTGATTTCATGAGGGTTTAGGCTTCACCAGGCGCTAACACCAATATGTAGCTGAAATAATGTGGATTCAGTAGCGAAGCGACAGTTTATATACATCTATCTGACTTTTGTTTTGTTCAATAATCGAAACAGAATGATCTCCCCTCCGGACCTTGACGATATGAAGGAGCGGGACGTGTCTTGTCATGATGCCAGGCTCTGATCGGCAGCCATGCATGTAGCTGTCAAGATGTTGCAGATGGGTCATTTGGTACCGGGCCGCACAGAAGAATAAATAAATTACATTTTTTCTGTTTTATCTATTATCAAAATAAAACGGTGTTTTATTTTGAAAACCTACCGGATCCTCTCGTTTATGACTCATGCTTTACGCATTTCAAGACGCTTGTCTCGGTCACGTCACTTTTTCGCTGAACACTAACCAACACGGTATTTGTCGGACCCATTTATCAACAAACCAGGTGAATCCAGCATGTCTGTTTAAGAAGAAGATCAGCTGCTGGAGATCGCAAATGACGGCGGCCTTAAAAGTATGTTTGAGAAAACAACTCCGGTGTCCTGGAATAAAGTCACGGCAGAATACCCTGAGATCGCCACAACAGCACTAAAAACTCTGATGCCATTTCCAACATCCTATCTGTAGTGACAGATTAACGAATTAATTTTTTATTTTAAATAACCAAAAAAAACCTCTCCAAATTCCAATAAATTAAAAAAAAATCTACCGCTGTCACCAGAGGTACCAGAGGGACTCCGTAGTGAGGTTCCGTAGACACACCTTAACGGCCGGTCCGTGAAAATATTGTCTGACATCCAACCGGTCCGTAGCGCAAAAAAGGTTGGGGACCACTGCTTTAAGAGATCTCCCCTTCCCCAAGGCAAAGTGAAATTAATGGCGCTATTATAAACACCTGTCACACAGCCCAGATCCAACAAAGCACAGGGGCTTCCAAAAGGTTCTTTTTTTTGCTGTTTCATGACTTGGCTGGGATGGATCCTGACGGCGTGGAGGTAGCAGGATGAGAGCAGAGATCGAACTGAAGCTTCATAAGGGTTGGGGCTCCTGCCTGTGGGCCAGAGCTGTGCCGGCAGACCTGAGCTGAGCTGCAGGTTTTCATGTGGAGCTTGGACTCATTAAAAGTATGTGACACCTAAACTCCAGTCTGTTTATTTCCTGTTCTGACAAGTCGAGTCAACAGGACTTTACTGTAGGTTTAACATGGACATCATGTGACTCAAATCACATGATTTCATGGGGTAAATATCACCAAAAGGGGCGGGGCAATTGTTAACCAGAAGCTCCCCATTGGAATTGTAAGACAAGGTCAGTGACATAAGATTCTGACAAGATTCATGTTAAAGATATAAATCAGTCATTAATAAGACAAAGTTCCTAACTGGTATCAAAATATGTGCCATGTCTCCGCTAAGTGTGATATGTCCATTCTTTCCACTGCTGTGGTTAGAAAATTGCAATCCACATTTATTTAGTATAAAGGTTAGAATAAATCACATAAATCAAAATGATTACCAGAATTTACCCAATGTGTGGAAACTGTTCAGAATCCAAAGGTTTATATATGTAAACATGTTTAATGACATTTATGCATGTGTCTTGCACGTGTATATACAGTGTATGTACATGTGTGTTTCTGCCTCTGAGGACGTGATATGAAGCACAACCATCAGAATAAGTGAGATTGATGCCCGACTCAGGGGCCTCTGTTATGAGTCGAGTAAAAAACTCTTGTTGCCCAGAGACTTCTTCTATTTGTGTTTATCTGTGAAACTGTATTTAGTGTCAGAAGGTTTCTGTCTCTCTTCATTCCACATCCTCATTAAAGATGAAGGCAGCTCAGCCTCTGAATGTTCACACTGTGACCACTAGGTGGAGTAACGATATTTAGAGTGAGACTGTATTATATTGTTGTTTCAAGTTCTTGAATAACTTGTTTATATTAAAAATAAGGTTAAAACCATACTTTCTATTTTAAGTGATGAAATTTAGATTTATTAACTTTTATTGAGCTTGTTTTTTGAAAAGCAGTTTGGAGATGACGATGAACAGTGTTGGTTGAGAGGAGAAGAGAATTCTCTCACAACCTAATGATGTAAAAAGAATGACATCAGTGTTCTCAGTCTGGTTACCACGCTGTAGGTGTGTTGCTGCCCTCTGCTGGAAATAAGACTGTATCTGCTACCGAGCCATGTATTGGTCCCATCAGACTTCTCTGGTTTCCTAATAACCACAATGACTTTCTGCCTCGTCACCACTTATCATGACACAATAATGAATTCATTCACAATTTAAATGAAATAAAAGTTTAATAGAAATATACATTTAAATCATTCAGAGCAGAGTTTCTGAGGAGGACCCCAAAAAAAGAAGAGACAAATTGTTGTAGATGGTGAACGGGAAATAAACAAGCTGCATAAAGAGACCCGGGTAAAGTTCCCAATATCACCAAGCATTCATGTTCTGGAATGAACCCTTGAAATGTCCACATGATTACAGTGTATGGCTGCTTATATAACAAAATACAGCAGCCAGATTGTCTGACCAGGAACCTACAGAGTTTAATTGTACTATAAAAAACCATCTGAGCAAAAGTAAAGTGTGAACATGTAAACAATCCTTTCCACAAAGACAAATCTCTGATCTTTCATGTCAACTGATGTTTATCCGTAGTTAAACTGTCAAGTGGTGAAAAAAAAGGGCTCGATGTTTTAAAACTTTCAGCAATATGTCAGCCTCCGAGATCCTTCACTACAACACCGCGTCAACCACCGATGTTGGATTCATGTTTTGATGTTTGACCTTTTAAAATGTCTTGGTGGATTTTAAAAAAACAATAAAGCTAGAAAATTGAATAAGAGACACACACAGACCAGCATCAAGATAAAGAGAATCAATTACACTGAAAATTATTCAGTATGAACACAATGAATGACACTGCAGCAGGTCACTGAAGATGACTCTGCACAAACACTGTCGAATACAAAATGACGGTGGGCCTGTCTCGGTGAAGTTTTCATTAGCATGACGGTGCTATATTTGCATGTGTGAGTTTTACAGCAGTGAACAGTGCCTTTTGTGAGATATTCAATTCCCTTAAAGAACCTTCTGCATTGGATTCTTTCTAAATATTTGTATGTTACTGGCTGCATTATATTCACACAACATGTCAGAGCTCCAGAGGCTGCACAGATGAGTTGTCTCAGTCACCGTCTGATGATTCACTGGAGCTGGAGGAAGAGGAGGAGGAGGAAGACGACGAGGACTTTGGTTTTCTGCTCTTGTGACTCTTCTTGTGCGGCTTCGCCTGCTCCTTTTTGGTCTTTTTGCTTTTCTTTTTGTGGCTTTTCATTTTCATTTTCTTTTTCTTCCTCTTCTCCTCTTTATCAGAGGAGGAGTCGGACTGGTCGCGTTTCTTTTTCTTCTTCGTGGTCTCCTCGTCACTCGATGAAACAGACCTTGGGAGTGGCAAACGAAAAGGGGGACGATGATTAAAAGATCACAACCCTGTGACTACGGTAATACAATTACAGTTAAAAACCATAAAAAATGTATAATTCTTTAGTAATAAATAATGAATACCATTGACCACAATGAGGGATTGAAAATAATTAACATGAGTGAAGACCTGCACAAAAATATATTTTATTCCTACTCAGATTATCTTTTATTTAAAAGTCAGTCAAGTAACTTCTGTAAAATAATCACTGACTAAATGTCCATCTGCTTTAAAGGGGACTTTAAGTATAGAAATGTGACATTTTGAAAAACACTTACCTCTTTCTTGACTTTCTGCTTTTGCTCTTCTTCCGCTTTTGTCTGTCGTCATCATTGGGACCTAAAATGTAAAATATTTAGACAGATCAGTCGAGATTATTTTTACTTATTATTTGCTCATAAATATAAAAAAGGCAAGTAAGTCCACTTTCACTGCTGGGGCTCACGCTGCTGTTTGTCTATGTACATTCACCAACCACCTGATTGGTCTCACAGGATCCATGTATTCACTTTACTTCTAAAACTGCACACTATGCAAGGTCTTATAATGAGTAAAAGACAGTTGTGGGATTGAATCTCTTACGTCTTCGATGCTGGCTACTTTTCGCCTGCTTCTCAGTGCGCTGCGGTGGAGGCTCGTCCTCTTCACTCTCCTCGGTGCTGGTGCTGCTCACGTCCAGAACGATGTCTTTCTGGGGGTCGACTCGGACGAAATTTCTGCATTCGAACGTTAAGTGGCCCGCTGGAGACAATCAACACAGAGAAGAGAACAGATCAACAACAACAGTAAAGCAGAACATTTTTCTTTAGTATTTACATTTTCAAATCCTAACCCTCAACTATTAAAACGTTTGTAAGGGAATATGCAACAGGGTTTAGAATATGTAGCTATAACCATCATTTTACTCATATTGCTCACCGATATGTTGTATGAGTTGTACATTAGAGCTTAATAACAGATGATATCATGACTCCAACAAACTCCCAGTTTACAGAGGGAATTATATAACAACACCTCTTTAACTGTTCATGGCCCTTGAGGGTCGAAGCTTTACTTACGATATCCACATTTCTTGCAGCCAGCCCTGATGTTGTCCTTGTTAGGACCTGCAAGATATACAAGAGGGAATCAGTTAATTCAATTCAGTGTTTGTGTGATTGTACAGGGACGTCCAATAACGTTTCAGGCACTATTTATCGTTCATCCTCGATCATGACAATGACCCCAACAGGGCTGTGATTACCTTAAGACACACTGACACAGCCTGAATCCAAAGCTCTCTAACATCCTCAGAACAACACTACGGTTGATTTAGAGACTGAGGTTGATCACACCAGACACAGTTTCTGTTTTCTGTGTGAAGTCAGCTTGATAATTAAAGCTTCACACGATCTGGCTCCTGTAGACATTAAAGAACTGCTGTGTCCTTTTCAGACCAGCAGGACTCAGACGTCCTCAGATCAGGGGCGGTGGTTCCTCTCTGCAGGAGACTGGGCACTTCAATCTACTTTATTTCGACTCAGTGGAATATTTTTTAAATCCTCTTCAGGTTTCTTCTTCTTCTTGTTTCCACCTGATGTTTTAAAAGCTTTATATGAACTCGCTGCTTTTAATGTTTTTGCCTCCACCTCTGGACTTGAAAGGTGCCAAATAAACACACAGATTATAATTAACTCATAAATAACCTTACTACATTTGGAAGCACCATATTTACTTATAGTACCTAAAACATTTTTCACAATGCTGTTTATGGATTACACATACTATTCTAACTTAAGAGTCGCTGACACACACACATACAGGGACACACACAAACACTCTCTTTGTGTTTCAACACTACAGGTAAAGACTTCTGTAAAACAGTTAACAAAGGAACACACACACATCTATAAGTTGGCTGGTGTGTGTTAGCATAACGTTTAGCATTATGCTACTGTATTTATACCACATCATTCCTCCATTAGATTTCCAGAGTAAACAACGTGGGAGATAAATCTGAAGCTATGAACTCGAATATCTGATCAAACTACAGGACCTACCGGGAATGGTCGTTGAGTTATCCAGTTTGAGGCCGGAGTGATCAACTTAGCGCGAATCAATCGACCGTCCACCAGTCCGCACACAAAATAACGTCGAGCGGAAACAATTGTTCTTAGAAACTACTTAGTTCCGCAGTCTTTTTCCGCTTCTTTCCTCTGGCGGGAAACCGCATCACTGGGGTTTGCCGCCCCCTACTGGACTGGAGCTGAGAGTTCCTGCAGTCACCACTTAACTAATACATTTTGGTTGTTTTTAAGAACCACTGGTCCCCACATGTTTATATACAGTCTATGGTCCCCACATGTTTATATACAGTGTATGGTCCCCACATGTTTTCCATTCAAAACTCATCCAATTAACACACAGTCCTAGAAGCAAATTGTCCTTCTCTACTTTATTATACATATAAAACAGCTTACAAGAGAGTAATCGCATATAAGCTTCTCACAAAACATGTTAATACAACTGAAATGTACTTTTATCGATAAAAGAAGCTAAATGAATAAATAACTAGCCGATAACACTAGGGCAGATATGGTTAAATATCAGGCATCTAACTCATGCAGTAATAATACTAAAAATGTATATGCAATAAAATAACAAGGAGGAATAAAATATAATTTTATATATACTGAAACGGAATATATAAAGTGAAATGCATTGCACAATAGCCATTGAGTTCCACAGATAAGAGTGAGAATCGAATAAATAAAAAAATACTGTAAAAATATTTTCAAAAACATAAAGTCTCCCATCTTTCCGCCTTTAAATATGGAAGGGTAGAATTAATTATGGCGCCACCCTGTGGAGAGATGGCCACACAGCATCTGGTCCTGCAGCAGCTCTGTCTCCAAACAGGCAGCTGATCTCAGACTTTTCTCTCATGGGAATGTTTGTTTTGTCACTTTACTTCTTGTTCTTTTAGACATTTGTTTTAAGAAGATGTTTCACTCGTGGAGAACAAGCTAAATTATTTCTCGAGATCCATAAACCAAGTAATTTGACTCAACTGTATAACTGTCAGGTCAATATTGCTGAATAGCTGTGCACACATGGCCGCAGTTCTGCACAGTCACACATTCAGCTCTTTAACAGTAAATAACAACATTTAAATCAAAGTGTGATAAGAGAATGGGTTTTAGCGCAAGCTTTATTTTATTTTCGCAGTTTGGGAGAAATATTGACAGATCAGACCAATCACAACGAAGTGGGTCTTCATCTTATTCTAATAAATCATTGATGACTACAAATCATGCTCCAGAGTTTATGAGGCTGCATTTAAACATCATGAAAAACAGTGGACTTAGTTCAACATTTAAAAAAACTTAACAATGAACGTGAACTAGTTAATTTTCATCTGTATGAACTGAACTTTGAACTAGTTCTTTTTAAGTGGTAGCTGGCACAACAGGGGTTAATGTAAGGGTGCCATGGTCAGACGGGGAGACGGAAAATGGCGACAGATGTGAGTTCCCCAGACATGTTCTCATCATCGAGCCTGTGACTGTGGCACAGACACACAGACACTGACAGACTCAATTTAAATCTCCCAGTGACCATTCTGGGGAACTGTTTGTGAAGGGGAGATATTTTTAGAAACATGTTCAGTTCTGCTGCACTGTGACTTCATCACTGTAGAGAAATGTTTAATTCACTTTTCAGCCACTGGAAGGTGCAAAGAACACTTATAAGAAAGACGATTCATTTACCATTAATGTGCCATCAGTTCAAATAAATAGGCTGCAGCCGCTGCTACAGTACTGAAGGGAAATCAATACTAATACATGTGATTCACAGTAGGTTTCAAAGCCAAGACAGAAACCTGCATAACTCACTCAGCCAGTTAACAGCATTTATAATCAGTCATTAGTCTGTCAGTGGAAGAAATGCAAACCTCCAGACTGAGAGCGATGAGGGTTCCAGCTCCAGCCGCTAATTCACTGTATATATCACGTTACATTCAAAGCAGTGTAATCTCAAACTGTTATTCCAGATGTGCTTCCACAAATCTGTCATGCTGTTTTCTCACCAGCACACACACACACACACACACACACACACACACACACACACACACACACACACACACACACACACACACACACACACACACACACACACACACACACACATGCACACGCACACATCTCTGTCAGATATAATCATCTAACTGGAAAACAATGCCTCCATTTATTCGTCTACAAGGTTTTGTTTCATTTGTCTTGTTCATGTCAAAATAGTTTTGAGCATGGCCGTGTTATCCCTGGTTTACTTGTTCAGCTGTGTGCACGGTTGACAGAAGAGGTAGAGGGATCTTATAGAATCAGAATGTCAGTATTGAGACTAGAATAAGAAGGAAACTGAAATACCGTACAATGGCTGCATTGTAGGTATGTTACTTTAAATCAAATGATGGTGGACGGCAAAGGGACTCTGGTTCATTGACTGTAAATAAACATGAACTACGCATCTCCACTTCCCGCCACTAACATGGAGGAGGCTGGCAGATGGGTCAAAAGCAGAAGTTAAATTTCCCTACCTGCATGAGTGTGCCTGTGCATGTCTGTGCATGTGTTTGGGACTAATTAATGCATCTTCATATTAATCTCAATTATGACCTATACTGCAGCCTTTGTGATCAAGATGGTTTGGCTTTTGTCATTTGCATCTTTGTGTCCACTTCAGCGTGGTTGTATAAGTTATTACCTGTCCTTTTACAGTAGGCTTACTCTTTTTTTTTAAGATAATATTCATCTTAGTAAAATAATATGATGCCTGTAAACAAATCCAAAGTTATCTGGCTAATCTTGCTTTTTGACTCAAGCCTCAGGCCTTAAGTTACAACAGGCTCTTATTGTGAGCTGCTGACAGGCTGTCTGCACATATGATCCGAAGCTCCCTGACAATGATAAGACCACAGTAAAACATTCATCAGTTGCTATGCTGCTGCTGGTTCCCACTCATTCTTGTCTGAGCCACATGTCTGTCTTCTCTTTCGCCTCCGGTTCCTCGACAAAAACAACACAGTTTACTTGTGTACCTCATCAGAGGTTTTGTTTAATCTTTCGTCTCAAGCATTGTCTTCTGCATGAGTCACTGAACTGTTCAAGGGAAACGTTTATGTTCTATTTATTTGATACTAAAATCGTAATTAGTTGCATGCAAGACATTTCAAATGAAAACAATTACACTGGCACCGAAGAGACAGAAACACTTAGTTACACAACCACGTTGAAGCCGTTGACCAACACAAAGACTCACAAAACAAAAACTCTTTCAAGTGTGAATAAAAGGTTCATTAGGTAGATATGTCATATTCTCACTCCTTTGTGATATTTTCAAACTGAGATTAATTATGTCCTCTACACACTAAGATCAAATCATTACCAAATGGTTCCAATAAAGTTTTCACAATGAGTGTATGGATACAATTGAAAACAAAAGCTGGAAACAGTCTGTTCTCCTCTGGGATGCTCCACTGTTAATGAAATACGTCATGTTCATCTCCATGTTTGCAGCTTCACAGGAAATCATCTTCGTCACTCACATAATTCATGTCGCCGACAGGATTTAAACAATTGCCTCCCACAAAGTTCTCTGGTGGTTCCTCAAACCTTTTATTCTCCGTCTCAATGTTGTTGTCACCAAGTTTCATGTTACCCCAACAAGCACGTTGAGTAGGGGGCTGAGGGCAGCAGGATGTTTGGGTACGAGGGATTGTTGTCTTTGTTCCCAGGGAACAAAACATTATTTTTTGTGGAATGTTTTCTGGCAAGATGTGGAAGTCTTTGATGCTCATATTTCCAATGAGAAATAAACAAGAAGTGCCCTGAAGCCAGTCTCATGACCGTTCATCCTATTGGCAATCAAGTTGTTGACGTATATCACCAGAAATATGCTTTTAAGGATAATTCAGGGGGTAAGTCGTACAAAATGTCACCATCCATCACAATCAAGTGGAGATATTTCAGTACCAAGAAGGTTGAGCGAACAAATTTGTTATTTGGGACTATCAGGTGAGTTAAGGGTCCTGAGAGCAGAGGATAAAGACTGAACCATTAGTGAAGTAACATGTATCCACAGTGCATGCAGTCCCCTGGGTGCATGTGTCATCCCCGAGTAATGTCAAGTGCCTGGTGTATCGGTAATCCATGCATGACCGTGTGACCTGAATGCCCAGTTTGTCAATGGAAATGAACCGTCTCTCCAGTCACTGGGAGAGAGAGAAGCGGTCCATCTCTCGGCGGTTGCACTCCTTGCACCGCTGATGCACTCTGTCTGGTCAGCACCTGGCGGACACTGAGGACGCTGCAGAGGATGTTTTTGGACCGAGGCCTGCTTAGGAAAATAAACGTCTGACCTCAAGCGCCAGTCCCGGAGGCTCCTCGCCTCGCCACCTGACACGATGGTCTTCCCACAAGCACGGGCATCACACTTGGGTGGCCGTGCAGGGAGAGGGAAAGGAAAACTAAAGCTATTAGGAAGAGGAGTAAGAGGCCGTGTTTATACACCTTCTTTTACCACCTTCAGTCTTCTTGTCCTACATTTGCTTCTACTCTGCCTACAATAAAAATTAATTAAGGAGTATTATACATTGTCCCTTGCCAAATATTTGGCCACTTCCTTCGTTTCTGCCTGGTCGTGCCAGGTGAGGCAAAGAGCAGCTGGAATGGATTTGTTTTGAATGATACCCCCGTACGCAATAGGAGTATGGTTGCCCTCCCCCACCTCTCTGTCTTCCCAACCCCCCCCCTCCCCACCACCTCCTTCCTTCCTCCTGGTTCTCTCGCTCTCCTGCCCTGAATCTCTCCATGCATGTGCGAGGGCTTCTGTAATGAGGGCTCTTTGATGTGGAGGAGATCTCGGGTAAGCAGGGTGCTTAGTTGAGTGGAAGGCGAGGAATGCGAGGCAGGTAAAACTGTTTTCTCGTGTCAGGCCTCGCTCGACCATCCTGAATGCATCTCCGTGGATTTCCATAATCCTGGTTCTCCGCATAAACCTGTTTATAAGAAACATTTCACTCATCGGTACAAGTTTATTTCCACGTCCCTGTCTTTGTAATGTACACCGATGTACACACTTGTGTTTCTCTCTGCATTCCTTAAACCCCTTTGTCCCACTTTGGCTCCTCTGAAACCAATTCTGACGTTTCCTGCAGCGAATTTAAAAGGCCTCAAACCCGCGCGAGCTGCTGACAGACAGGTGTCAAGAGAGAGAAACACTTTGAGGTGATGGATTGTGGAGGAAACAGATGGGCAGCGTGGGGAGGGGAACCGGGGCCATGCTACAGGATTTGATGGATATTTCTGACGCAAACTGGTAAGAAGGTGAGGGCAGGTATGTGTGTGTGTGCGTGTTTCACCTCCTCCTCTCAAACAAAAGATCGAAGGCAAGACTACAAAATGGTAGTGGTGGAAGGAACCTAACTTTGTTTTGCATCGTTAATTTATTTGCTCTCTAGATACCTGGAGGAGAGAAGCTTCACCAGCCGGTCCTGCAGAAGGATGTAGAGTGTGTGAGTAAGACTACGTCTGTAAGCGTTTGGAGGCTCAGGAAAGCAGGAGAAGAAGAAAACGAAGAAGAAGAGGAGAAAAACTAAACCTTGTTGTGAAACAGCTGAAGAGGTTTTGAGCCTGGATTTGAGTTTACTGCAATTAGCTTTTATTTTCCATGTCATAACTTGTAGGTTTTAAGTCAGACATAACAAACCATGCACAATTATAAGACATCACAGAGGGGCAAGAAAGGCATGTTTACACACATACACACAAACACACACACACACACACACACACACACACACACAAGCACACATACACAAACACACACATACATACAAACAATTGTACTTCTATTTAGGTCAGACATGAAAGTCCGTTCACATATGGACAACGCAGCAGGAGACCTTTGACAACAACATGACCAAACATCTCCAGAGCTTTCAGCTGAGAGGGGGCAGGAGGCAGGACTCAGGATGTAACATATAACTCCCAATGCGGTGAACATGTGTTTTTTTACAGCACATCAACAGCGGCACCGTCCCTCATCACAAAAAGCTCTCTTGAATTCTTCGTCCAAAGACACAATATCATTTATATACCCATATAAACTTTTCTTTCGATCCTCTCATAATCACATGTTCTCTGCTTTTTGCAAAACCAGTCTCTATAATTTACAATTTCACACACACACACACACACACACACACACACACACACACACACACACACACACACACGCACACACACACACACCACAACCCAATTAGGATAAACTGGGTGTAATTAAGTACAAAGAGGACTTGATCTCGAGGCAGCGATCTCTCGCTGAAGCCGCTGCTGTGAGTTGCTGCCTTGAGTCGGGACGTGGGTCTCTGGGTGCTTCACTTCTAATTGTCCCCCAATTGAGTTGCATGCTGCCAGTAAAAAACCTTTTATGACTGCCCTGCCAACCGCTCTGAGATGAGATCTTATTTACCAGCGCTCCACATAAAGAGCACTTACATCATTTATGTACGCTCCGGAAATTGATCTGGATACATTCTTCATGTGTCTCATGGATGTCACTTTAGTTGTCTTTAGACTTGCACTGGACTTTGCAGTTTGTCCCTCTCCTCTCCGGAGGAGGTGCATGTGTGAACGCAAATGTCTGAGTGAGACGCTCCACAGTTTTTGCGCCCTGTCTCTGCCTGGCCTTCTAGTGTAATGTTTGTAGAGATCCAGGAGAAGCCCATGTGAGAACACAGCAGGGGATCCCTCGCGAATGGGAGTGTTGATGACGCTTCTAACATGCGACAAATGCAAAAATAAATAAAACGAAAACTAAATAAATATCTCCAGGTGAAAAAGCGGTAAAGACAAAGATGTCAATAGAGTTTGTTGTGATAAGAGCCCACCAAGGTGT
This sequence comes from Pseudopleuronectes americanus, assembly GCA_038501795.1. Taxonomy (NCBI): domain Eukaryota; kingdom Metazoa; phylum Chordata; class Actinopteri; order Pleuronectiformes; family Pleuronectidae; genus Pseudopleuronectes; species Pseudopleuronectes americanus. Next base: position 16,677,617 of record CM076724.1, read on the forward strand.
CGGTGATGTGTCGGCAGCTTAGATAATACGTCACTTCCTGCCTCGGCCTGCTGCTCCTGGCTCCTCCACCTCATCCCGGAATGATGTGGTGAATTTATTGCTGTTGTGAACGCGTCTGTGCAGGGAACCTTCTGTGTTGTGCATGTTTGAAAAGCAAACTCTTGTTAGACTCTGGAACCAATTCTTCGGATTTTACCCGCAGGTCATGTCTGAAACGGATTCTGAGCGTATTGATGCTGAGGCTAAAATAGATCACAGGCATCATTGCAGCCTTAGTTTCTGTTCCACCAGAGCTGTCTCTGTTTTTATTGTTTTTAAGATCTGGCAGTCTCTCTGTCTCTTACGCTCCTTTTTCTTCTCACACTCAATGTCTGATGCTCTTTTATCAAGATGCACATCCACAACTTTCACCATCAATATCCTCAGCCCCATCTCTCCATCCTCTATCTTGGTCCAATATGAATAAATCTAGTCAAAAGCCAATTTAAAAGCCATGAGGAAAAGGATCTTTTCTTTCTTTGTGGCTGTGTGGTCTGGCACCACCCATATGTATATCCTCGCTTTGAAAACCTGAACCTAAACATTTCCCTGCACGAGTTGTAATCTAGACCCAGAATGGTAATGACTACCCACTGTAATTCATGGAATCCATAGGTTAAAGGATGTAAGGAGAGCAGAGTGGAGGGGGAGTAAAGTTTGTAATTTACATTCAGTAGAAGCGATGACTCAGGATCCAGATGCTGGAAAGACTGAGTGTGTGAAGAACTACTGTAAAAACCAGTGAACGATACAAAAAGCTTTGACTAAAGATCGGTTTTAGGTTCTTTATAAATCAACCGTACACTGTAGGGAAGCTCCTGAAAGTAACTGAACTATAAGAATTCATGATTCTAAACATATATATTCATATTCAATATTAAGACTGATATCTCCCAGAATCAGAGTTCTGGCTACTGAAAATTCTGTGAGTGAAATGTACATGTTTACATTGGGATTAGATTCCTCAAACCCTTGTTTTGCATCACTTTGTTTATGTTTCCTCGTCTGAATTCCCAGGAGTTCGTCGTATTCCCATGATCATCCAGGCCTGCCATATAATCAGCCCACAAAAGCGCCTAAGGACCTTTTGGTTGGATGGATGATCCACGCTGAGACCTAAAACAACCACCAGGTGTTTACACTCGTCATGCAGGAAACTGATTTTACTTTCCCAGCAGAAGTTAGACATTCACTGGGAAGAAAATCCATAACAAATGGACAAGCAGTCGTGCCTCCACATGTTTTCCTGCCCGAGCACTTTGCTGCTGGTATTTCCAGTTCCTGTGGTGTGGGCCACATCATGTGAGGCCTCTTTACCCAGAATTGCTGCTATGATTTTATTGCACTCTTGATCAGGCACATGTGACTAACTGCAAACCCCCGTTGGCAATGGGTGAGTGGTTCAGCGGAAATCAGAGGTCTTCCAGAGAGCCGGCTGGTAACGGGATTCAGCCTCGCGGGCTCACGAGGCGAGGGCCGATTGCCCAGGGAATTTGCTTCTCCTGGTCGTGTGGATGGAAGTTGGCTCGACTCACCTTATTTCACACTTTAAGTGTTGTGTTTGCGCAGGGAGACATTTTAATACTGCAGGCGGTCTCCACAACCTCAGAGAGGAAAAATGCGAACCCTGCTTCACTTCCCGTGGAAAAGCAACCAAGTTGATCGGGTGAAGGAGGGAAAATATTGGGGTCCTTCAAATACCAAAAATTGAAGGGGGGGGGAGAGAAATGGAAATATGACCATTTGCCTGACATGAAAAGCAGAGCACATCAAGACCCAATCATGATACTCCTCAAGAATACGTTGGACCTGGTTCCATTTCTTCCCTTGGACTGTTTTTCCAGTGGATGGGGGGAAAGAAATGGAAAGAGGAATGGTTATGATTTGTGTGTTACGGATGCCAACACAAATTGGGCAGCCATTTTTTCCCCTCTCTCCCTGTTAAAGAGGCTGCTGCATAAAAAAAGACCTATTATTCATCCACCACATCAGAGGGACATTTACATTTCTGTGCACACTTCAGCCAGAAGAGGTAGAGCTAAAGTAAAGGAACCTTTCACAACAATAAAAAGGGGGTTGTGCACTTCCAGGAGCGGAAATGAGTGGAGGGGCTGCGATGCTCCAGTGCTCTTGTGTGGTCTTTTCCGCTTGTGTGTCTCTCCCCTCGCGGCTCTTCCTCCTTCTCTCACTCTCTCTCCCTTCCCCTCTCTTGTGGCTCTGAGCCTATGAGCTGTCGTGGGCCTTTCCTTACTACACACCCAGCGGGGCTTTAAAAAGGAAGGGCTGGAGGTCTCAGCAGCCACACACACACACACACACACACTCTCTGCCTGTGCCTCCTGCCTGTCGGTCTCTGGCTTGCTGCTGTGAAAGCCGGCTGCGTCGACCTCTCCAGCCTCCACCGGTTGCTCGAATTAGAGATGCAGAAGCCACAGTGCGGGGCCACCAATCTCAAACTCATCCTCTTGTGCACCGTCCTGCTGGCCGCGGGCCGGGCTGCCCTGGGGAGCCAAGGTGAGGAGATGACAAGGGTTATTATTGCTGCCTGTGGTGGGGATATTTGTAGCACTTTGTGGGCAGACAGAAAGACTTGCAAGGGGACTTGAGCAGGTGACCTCAACCTGGGGAAGGGTGAGTGTGTGAGGACATGGCTGTGCTTGAGAAGCTTCGGTGGTCCATGAGCACAAACTCAGGTGTGTAGGTGTGATGGAGAGAGAGTGTTTGCACAGATGCACAAAAGCGTGAGTGAGTATATTTTTGCCTGTGTCTACCTGGTTATGTAAACAACTGTTTTTCTTTCCATTTTGTTTTGGCCGAAGGAATGTTCCCCTCCGACTTCTTTCGCGGGGAGCCCCTCAGTGGGGCATGAACAGACAGAAACTAATGGGTCTTCTTGGTTGTGTGTTTGTCATTTTGACACTTCTAGCGAAACCCTTTTTTTTGCTTTTCTAGCCAAAGGCAAAAATATTATTCAAAGTGACAGAGAAAGGCAAAAAGAGATGCATGAGCGTGCAGGCGCCTTTACCCACAACGCTGGAACGCAATTGATGCTCATGTGCACCGGCGCTTTGCCATTGCACACATGCAAACACCACGCACAAGCAGAGAATATCACACACATGGCTCGTTCTCTACCTGCCTCTTATTATCTCTGAGATCCACTCATATCTGTCCACTCTCTCCCACACACTCACCTTACACCTCTTTCTCTCTCTCTGCGTGTGTGTGTGTGTGTGTGTGTGTGTGTGTGTGTGTGTGTGTCTGTGTGTTTCCATGGAGCAGCACGCTATGAACTTGAGAGGGAGCCAGCGTATTGGGATGCTCAGGCGAGAGCGACACTGGATGCTGCGTTGAAGCTCCACCCTCGGAATCACCAGGCCAAGAACATCATCCTGTTCCTGGGCGACGGTAGGTCACGCCATCCTCGCTGTTTCTCTTCCAGCAAACATGCAACACCGAGTCTGACTCTGCGGGTGAAGTTTGAACAGAAATAGTTCCTTTCGGTCGCAGTGATGTGCAACACGGCTCAGTTGTGGTGCGTCTGCGGTGCTCAGGATGGATTAATGGAAAGTGGCTTTGACAGTGGATTGTGTTTTTCTCTAGATTTGTAAAGATCAGTGAGCCAGAGATTGTTATTAAACTTTGGACAGCTTTTGTGAAAGGAAACATATGAAGCTCTTTCAGTTTGTCTTTCTTCTTGTGTTACATAGTTATTTTTTCTTTATTGGGCAACACTTGGGCTAAACCAAGTGTTTCAGACAGAGGTTGAAAAGAGGAGCTGCAGCAAAGGACAGTTTGAGGAAAGTGATGTGTTTTCTGAACTTCACAGCATGTAAACATTTTCAAGTTATAACCCAGATTTAAAATTATGAACCTGAATTTGAGCTTTATATGTTTCCTCTAAAAGGGTTGAAATAAATTAAGTTTACATGGATTTGACAAGCCAAGCCTTCTTTTAACCATAAAAGTCCCATGATCTTAAAGCTGAACGAATATAATAGATAAAATGAAAGAGTGTAATTTGAAAGGCTTGGTTCACAGTGAAAAACACACATATGATTATTGACTGACTCAGCGGTTCTTAGCTCTACAAGAAGTAGTTCAGTTTTATCTTTATGGGTCCCTCTGAACGTTCTAATCATGTTTCCAATGCAGCAGGCAACTCTCTGAAGCAAGCACGTTTTGATAAATCCCCCGTTCACCACCTGACAAGCACCAAACAACAGACATTCATTCAGTAGAGCTGGTTGATGTAGTGCAGCTTTTAGCAGCTTCAGTACCAGATATTTCCATCAGGATTCAGAGGATTTCACACCAAAACTAAAAACTGGGCAAATATTGGACATGAATTCATCAGGTGGCCAGAAACCCAACTCCAAATGACTACTAATGTGAAGAAGCCATGTCTGTTCTGTTATGATCATGATGAGAATTTGTTAATCAGGGTGACAATTGAGAGTAATTAGCAAAGATGCTGACATGCTCCATCTTTCAGCCATTCATACGGCGGAGCCTGGCGTTCATTGACTACAAAGGGACGATTGCCGGTTAGAGAAGGTTTCCATTTGGAATTGACGGGAAGATATTTCACATCGATAGTCACTTGTGTGTATATATTTACTGCTGCTTAGGCATGAAACTAATTGTTGCTGGGGGAAACTGTATAAATGCAGAGGGTGTTTTTCTCCCCCCCTTGTAAACCACGAGAATATCTGCTTTAAATCAGACCTCCTGAGTCACGTTCCTGGGTGGTCGAGGCTGACTTTTCTTTGTGCGTTACTTCTGTAATAATCTGCACAGGGTCTTTTCTCAGTTTAATGTGACTGTGATGTATAGGAAACCATTAAGTGCACAGGCTTCCCACAGGGGCTGTCAGAGTCAGAGGTGAGATGAAGTTGTGGGACGCAGAAATAAATAAACTGTTAAAATGTTTGGACAGTTATCAAAAAGCATGTACTTAATCTTGTAACCTTGGCAATAAATGTGGCATAGTGACATAGCAGAATCTTTGTGTAGGTTTTTAAACTGTGGTCTGATTATTTGCAGAGAAGAGTCACTGTTCGCCTGTGTGATGTATTTGTTCGGCAATGTGGTTCTCCTGCAAAACAGCTGCCATCACTGTCCTGCCCGTGTCCACATTCAGTTGACGTCCTTTCCGTGCTTTGAGGTTGTTTACCTCAGTTACAGTCTGAGCTATTCAAACAAACACATGCCTACATTTCTGGTTTGGATTATTATTCACAGACGGGACAGAGAACGGTTGTCACTGCTCTGTGGGGTCAGACAACCCACAAAAACAAATACGCAAACAGAAGCTTGAACTGCTCAATCCCTAATACATCTTATACTCTGACTGTAGATTGAGATTGCATTGCTGAAAACAAGTGCATCGAAGCATATCTGGGACCTTCACCTGTAAATCATTTTCTCCCAGGGATGGGCGTGTCCACTGTGACGGCAGCGCGGATCCTGCGAGGTCAGATGGAGGGCGGATCGGGGGAGGAGACGATGCTGGCCATGGACACCTTCCCATATGTGGCCTTGTCTAAGGTGACAACACAACACTAACCTGCTGACCATCACAGGTTTCATCGTATAACCTTGGTGTGTTTTGAATTAATTTGCATTTGTCAGAAAGAGGAGTATTTTATAATCATCGTCCTGTTATGGCCTGATCACAGACTGTATATAAAGATGGAAGATGCATCTGTATGTTCTCCGCATCAAGTAGCTTAATAAAAGCAAACGTAGCACAAAAAATAACACCTCAAAGGAGAGAAACATCCCATCCACCAACATGGAGGAAGCTGGGCTCACAACCTATACTTCATCCAACCAACAGGGGGCAATCAAGAGGTTTTGGCTTCACTTTGGGGCACTTTTATGATGTGCGTCTGTACATACAGCTTTTTTTCACGCATTAGGGGGACAATTTAAAGCTGTATTGGCTTCATTGTCTTTCTACCTGAAAGGACTTAGTAATACTCCGGGATGTAAGCAGAAATATTTTCTTGGCCTGTATACAGTTTGTTTTTAACAGTGCCATTTTTTTTCCCACCACATTTCCTTACCACTGGATTAGCATTTGCCAGTAAGTTTTTATTTGGACTATACAAGGATAGAAATGACAAAGCAGTAATTCTGCAGTTTTCACATTGCTCATCTAAATACTGGAAAAGTAAATGAAAGCAGAGTAAAGTAACAAAGGCTCATTTCTTTGCCTCTGCAGCCTGTGACCTCACGCATGTATGCAGAGAAGTCTTTGGACATTGCTGTCGTTGTTTGGTAAATCAGTAAAGTGTGACATGTGGAGGTGGAAAAAGAGTGAGAGGCAGAGCGCGGACAGCAGATGAATAACCTGGAGTAAAGAAGGGAGGGTCAGGGTTCAAGCGCGTGTCCATCTTTCACACGCTTTGTCTTCTGAACAAGTTCGATCATGCCTCATGCCCTCCCTCTCTTTTAGTCTGAAACCAGCTTCAGGGGATTTAACTAAATCAACACTTTGACTGAAAACGCTGACATTGTGGTAGAAACAGTGAAAACAGATCATGCACAGATCACAGTCATATAATTGTTGTATTGGTTATCCTGACCAAGCAGAAACCAGAGTCTTTAGTTTCTCTGTGTTCTAACCTATAATCAAACAGGATTTTTGCATTTACTTCATTCAAGAGCAATGCACGAGAAAACAGTTATTTTCCAGGAATGTCCTCCGGCTGTTGTGTGAGAGCAGTTTGACATTAAATAGCGGCAACAGCGGATTCTTTGAAACAATTACAACACTCAACTGAGAAATAATTGTTACCCTGACACCTTTGGATTCTCCCTAGGTGCTCATCGGCAGTCAACAAACAGGGACATACATTTCATTTTATCATAAAAGGAGATATTCTAAATGTTTTACCTCACTTGACTTGACTTGTGTCTCTCTTTCTACTACGCAGACCTACAGTGTAGATAAGCAGGTCGCCGACAGCGCGAGCACGGCCACAGCCTACCACTGCGGAGTGAAGGCCAACGCCAAGACTGTGGGACTCAGCGCTAACGCGGTGGCCTACGAGTGCAACACCACCTTCGGCAATGAGGTCTACTCGGTATTACGACGGGCAAAGGCACAGGGTGAGGACAGTAAACGGCTCGGCCAAGTAGTGGGTGTGCTGTGTAATTGAGAGTTGAATTGTTCTGAATTACATTCTTATCTCAAGAGTAAAACAATCCTCTGATAAACCTGCTCTCAGCTACCTGAGGATAAACACTCATGGTTCAAGGTTCAGAATAACCGACGTGTCATTCTCTTTGACACAGACCACTTCACAACAAATCATTAGCATAGGAATATCTATTCGTATGTCGAGTCATGTTTATGAGGGCACATTAGAGTCCATTCTTTGACACATTATACTCACTGCTGCAGCATCATTGTACTTGTTATGTTTCTGTGTTCTGAAGAAGGAGGTTATGTTTTATTTTATTTAATTTGTTTACTCTTTTTGATTAAGTTGTATATGTTTTAATAGCGGCTGTAGATAAGTTGAACCTCAATGATTTGAGCAAAAAAACTATGTTTTCAGAGAGGATGATAAAATGATTTTTTTTAATAATGATTGACAATACTGACTATTTTTATTTATCAAATTTTCTCAATCACTTAATGATTAAGAAGCAATTATTGTTTCTACTTCTTCCACTTGACCAGAATAGGCTGACCTGTGACTACATTGTTTACTCATCCAGAGCAGTTTGTCTCGAAGAGGTGATTGAATACAGTTTGAGATGCATAGCTCCAAGAAGGATAACACTCTATCTCACCATGTCAAGGAAAGAGAAAAACATGATCCTAGAACAACATTTTATTGATTCTAGTTGGGGTCACACACCACCCCTTCACAGCATTTCACAGAAATCAGTTTTGTAGTATTTGAGTAATCCTGCTGACAAACAAATACACAAACAATCGTAAGGGCAATGAAAACATAACCTGATTGGTGGAGGTAAAGAATAGTGGAAGTCACTAAAGATAATCGTGTTCACACTGTGATTATTTCACTGTCAACATTGGTATTCCTAATCTAAATGTGTGTTTCCGTTCCAGGTAAATCCGTGGGTATAGTCACCACCACCCGTGTCCAGCACGCGTCGCCGGCCGCTGCCTACGCTCACTCTGTCAGCCGCAGCTGGTACAGTGACGCCGACCTCCCTTACAGTGCTCGCCGACATGGCTGTGTGGACATCGCCACGCAAATGGTCACCAACGTTGACATTGATGTACGTTGAAAATTAACTGAATTAATAAGTTTCGTTTAAGATACAGTCTTATTGTCAGTGAATTTTTCCAAATAATCTCAACCAGCTGTCCTTTTATCGCTTTTTTTGTTTAGAGCTTTGGGATTTTATCTGACTTAATATTGCTTGGATGTAATTGAAGTGAGCGAGGGTTTTTATTAGAATACGATTTAATTTCCAAAGTGCCTCGAGGACTTTGATCTGGTCAAATAGTTAAAAACATTACAAGGGAGCTGGAGACTGACAGACAAAATATAAAACTAATGCAGGGCAGGGCCTCAGAGTTTAATGCATATAACGATTAAAATTACATTTAGTCCAGCCACACATATCCACGTTCAGATATACATGACCATTACAACTTAATTAAAAAATATATATTTGACTGCGAATTTAGAAAAGACCCAAGTTGTAAAAAGTTTTTATACAATATATATGCACATTTACTTTTAAGCCTCATTTTAACCATTACTGTTAATATTAAATACATATTTATAAAATAATACATGTACTACACAAAATAAAACATATAAAGTCAGAGAAACAAAATATGTGTCTTTCCATGTTGGGTTAGGGTTAGGGTTAGGGTTCGACTGAAAACCTCCACTAGATGCTCACACTTTTTATTGTGCTGCTGTCTTCCCTGTCTTATCATCTGATCTTGATTTGCATATGCATGTTGAAAAACCGTGAAATTCACCCTCTGCTTCATTAAAGTGACATTCCATTGTGGTTGGTTTTCCTTCAAGGTGATTCTGGGTGGAGGGAGGATGTACATGACACCGAAGGGAACCCCGGACCCGGAGTATCCTACCTCCAACTCTCGAAAGGGAGACCGCAAAGACAAGAGGAACCTCATAGACGTGTGGCTGAATGCTAAGCCAGTAGGGTCATTCCTTATATCTATCAGCTCTCTACACCTTAAAGATGAGCACCCATAGCCTCATGTGTCCCCTGCTTTGTGTTTCAGAACAAGAGGTCGCACTATGTTTGGCACAGGAAGGAGTTTGACGAGATTAACGCTAAAACTACTGATCGGCTCATGGGTGAGTTCATAAACGTGTTAACACACAGGTCATAAGGTAGTTTCAGCAGATGAACACACACATGAACTAAATCACTGTGGAAACTCACTGACAACATGCAGATCAAGACTGATAGACAGATGTTAACTTAAGTGTGTGTGTGTGTGTGTGTGTGTGTGTGTGTGTGTGTGTGTGTGTGTGTGTGTCTGTGTGTGTGTGCACTCACTCTTATCTAAGTTACGACATCTGCTCAAGGGCTTTTTCATTTTTCATTTTTACAAGCATGTGAATAACTTATTATTGTTGTACAAAGTGCACAAATGGACTTGTTCTGTTGGACATTTTTCCCACATTTGAAAGTATTCTTATATTTGAAATAAGACGCCGTAAAGATAGGCAGCAGTTTATTGTCATTTAAACTAGATAAAAGGTACATATGTAAGTACCCTCTCCTTGTTTTCCTCGTGCACTTGGCTTTAATTAGTATTTTATTTAACAATGTGTAGTTTATCTTCCTGTCAACATTCCTGTTTTTCTTCTTAATGCAAACAATAGCTCAAACTGTTTTTTTCCCATCTCTGTGGGTACAGGTCTGTTCGAGCCGAAGGACATGAGATTTGAGGTCTTCCGGAACAGCACACGAGACCCCTCCATTGTGGAGATGACGGAGAAGGCCATACAAATCCTCAGCAAGAATCCCAAAGGGTACTTCCTGTTTGTGGAAGATAAGTATTACTTTATATGTATATTATCAGCCTTTCTCTGAGTTACTAACAACTCACCTAGCATGATGAAAATGAGTCAAGTGAAGTTGCGTAAAGATCCAGTGTTTGTGGCCGGGTCTTATTCACTTGCTTTGCATTGTGTTTTATGTACGAGGGAGAATTGATCACGGTCATCATGACGGCATTGCGAAGCTGGCCCTGACAGAGGCAGTGATGTTCGACCAAGCCATTAATCGCGCCTCACAGCTGACCAGAGAATCTGATACACTGACTGTGGTAACCGCCGACCACTCCCACGTCTTCACCTTCGGTGGCAACACGCCTCGGGGAAATCCCATATTTGGTAAATCTAGCATGTTGTTTCGGTTGAATGAATATAGCATGACGCTATGTAACTAGTAGCATAAAAATCCAGCTCTGATTCATGAAATGTTCAAAGTAAAACAGACTTATTTTTTAGATACTCATATATGCAGATGATACTGTCATATTTATGATTATTTAATTTGCATTTTCCTTCAAAATGTCCACATTGCAAACATTACAACTCTCATTACTCACCTGGCCTATCATGTTTTGCTGTTCAGGTCTGGCATCAAAGAGAGCAGATGACAAAATGCCTTTCACCAGCATCCTGTACGCCAACGGCCCCGGTTATGTCCATGTAAATGGTACCAGAGGAAACATCACAATGGTGGATTACTGTAAGCACTCAAACTAATGTCTTTCAGATGCAGCACTCGTCTCTGCAGACGTGTGCACTTACAGCGTCAACCGATGTGGTTACGGCTGACTCATGCCTGCGTTTCTCTCTGGAAAGCAAAGATGAAATATGACGTCTGCGGCCCCGTGTTGTCTCGACCTCCACGCACAGGCCTCATCGTGAACAAGTAACCTTTAGAGGTTATTTGTGTTTCTTTGTGGAACACTGGACAGCAGCGATCTGGTTCCTCCTTCTCCTGTTCCGCTCTGTTTGCTTCAGTCATTGCAGTGAGGGAGCGAGGAGGAAATACCTCCACACACACACACACACACACACACACACACACACACACACACACACACACACACACACACACACACACACACACACACACACACACTGACCTTTAAAGTCCAGAGTTTTGTACTTTTGATTGGACTCGCCTCACTTTATGTCTTTGGAACCATTAGTTGTGTCTCAAAAGTGCACACTCATCCTATTTGGCACCTTAAGTCAATGTGCATGAGTGAGATACATTCACCTTTAAAACTTTATCTGTTGGAAGTAGATAAAGTAGTAGTAGTAGGCACTCAGCGGAGCGCATACCTCTGCCAAGGCACAACAGTCCCTTTAAGTACGATAAAGCTCCACTCAAATTTCACATACTCATAGATATAAGTCCCCTAAATGTGCCAGATATTTTCCATCTAGATCCATTAATTATTCCCTGGAAAAATTGTCAAAATGTTGAAAAAAAAGATATTCCTGAATCTGCTCTTGGATTTAATTGGTTCTTCCTTGACTCATGTATCATAATGCTAGTTTTTGCATGATCTTGTTAAAGCAGTGACACATACAAACCAACAAAAATAATATGTGCAGGGGTGGAAACATAACCTCCTTGACAGAAGTAAAGATATGAAGGACTGCAGTCAGCAGCCACATCCTGATGAAGACTTGTTTGTACACTTAGGTATGATTAGTGAAAAATAAATAATTTGTCCACAATACTTCAAAATGTTAAATTTACAATATATTTATTTACAATACATAAACTAGATAACAGTACTTGTTTTCCAATTGAGTGTGTTTATTTTGGTGGAGAAAAGACTTAGGCAATCTTTTATTACACATCTAAATGCTGCAATTTTATCAAAAGGACTTAAAATTACCTTTAAGGGGATTTAAAGATTGTGGTAATCAGGTGCAATTGTGTAAATTACCGAAGATTTGCTAAACACCTTTTCATGAACAATACAGTCACAGAAAGCTCCGTGAGGAGAATTCAAAGATAATGGTGGTTGGCATCTGAGCTGACAAACAAAGGGAATCCGCTGGAATCTCTTGTTAGAGCAATGCTGAATAGAACCTAATGTTGAAGTGGTAAAGACAGAATATTCCGTTTTAAGTATAGTATTCTTTGTTTACAATATATGTATTATACCTCAGTAAATTGTTTACTAGGTTTCAGTCACATTGACGTGTTGTGATATCACAGTAAACGGTGTATTCAAGCAGCCACTCGCTTCATTCCAGACGATGAAGAGTACATGCAGCAGGCCGCCGTCCCGCTGGACTCTGAGACGCACGGCGGAGAGGATGTTACCATCTACGCCAAAGGCCCAATGGCTCACCTGTTCCACGGGGTGAAGGAGCAAAACTACGTGGCCCACGTCATGGCCTATGCCGCCTGTTTGGAGCCCTACACGAACTGTCCTCCTCACCCCCACAACCACACCTCCGCCGGGCGTGTGAACGCACCCTCGAGCTTCCTGTTTGGCTTACTGGGCCTCATCTGTTTTTTCAGATGACCCTGAAACACACACATGTAAAAACAACAGACACAAAATGCATTTGCTGTATACACACAGGCTGGCAGGGGTAAACATTTACAGTATAGCACTGTATGTCAAAACTGAAAAATACATTGGCTTACTCCCTATGCATCCAAACACATGTGTGATCTACCATACATACGAACCGCAGGCTTAAACATGCACGTAGCATCTCATTCCAAATGCACACAAATCGGTAGACATTGTAGGTGAGATTAACTTGCAAGATTATACTAGAATAAACTGCAAATATTAACATTAATGCACATGCAAGCGGTTCTTCAAGAAATGGTCTATGCAACTGTAGAGCCACTGCAGAACCATCAGCACTCACAGTATTCTACTTTGCGAATCGCAACATGACTACTACCTTTCACTTGTGTTTATCCTGCTCCTATTTTTCAGCATGAACTGCCTGCTCGGAACTGTCTTTTGAGAGTAGCTGTCATTCTCTATTTACACATTAATCTGAGGGCTTCACTCAGAATAACTTGAAACAAACCAGCAGACTGAGGCCTCAGTGTCCAGCTCGTGGACAGCAGTAAGGAGAAACCGGAATTGAGCTCCATCATCCAATGCCATGCCAAGCTGCAACACCAACAGACCTTACAAGAACTCATCAAGATACTGTACCGCTCTCAGGAGGGGAAGACATGTAGCTTTTAAAGATTTTTTTTAAGTTTGTATCTTGACCTCATTGGCTCCAAAGAGTAAATCTGTTTTCCGTCAGATTGTCTGCCTCTTGATACAGGATATGATCTATTTGGATTGTACATGAATGTATTTGTATGCAAATCTTGTCAATGTATTTTTATACTGTTTATTTTGCAAATGTTATATAAAATAATTGTGTTATGGATGAGTCTGTTGTCCAGTTCATTCAATAACAACTCTCTAACTTCCCTTAAATAAAGAAAATAACAGGTATTCTGAAGTGTAGACTGAAAATAAGACATAACTGATCCCCAAAAGTGAAGCCAAATAATCTGCATCGCCCCCTAGTGGCTGGCTGCAGAGTAGGTAATAAACACCTCCTCCCTTGTGCTAGCAGACCTGTTCAGTATCATTTTGATTAGTTCTCTTCACACAGAATCTTGGTAAAGTGTGGTAAGGTAATGACTGACACCTGGGGCTGACTCGAAAGTGGTGGAGCACGTGTATCGGTGGGACCTCGATACTCTGGCTCCACACCACGATCACCACTGACCACAAACTGGCTCCAAATGTTCATGGTCTGAGGATCAAAATGTGACGCAAGAGAATCTATGTAGGATTTAATGGATGAGCAGTGAAAAAAACATTTAACAAAACATCAACGGAATTGACCTGGAAACCTGCGCATACTTGCAACACAGTCTCTGAAATGCCGTGTCCATGTCACAGACGTCTAATGACATCTTTTTTAGTGTGGCCTATCCACTGGGTCTTTGTGAGGCTTTTTTCTCTTTCAACAAAGTATTTTCCTATTATAAAACGCTGATATTGAGAAAAAAAGGAAGAATAAAAAAAACGTTGTGACCTTGTGTTGGTCTGTCTGAACCACAAGGTTGTGCAGTGCCAAAGTGCTGCAAGCTTCCTTTTACCACACTGCTGAAAACACCAGACAGATGTTCAGCCAGACCCACCTGTACTCACAGAGATACATGTGTTATCAATTAATGCTGCCACAAATTCAAACAAGCTAAAGTCTGGCCAGTTCAAATACGAGCTCGATGAAATGTGTACGACTGTAAAGTAACGTGAGCCCTTCAATAAAACTCTGTTATCGTCATCATCACTGAATTATATGATATGATTTATAGTCGCCCTAACACAATAGTGATTAAAGCTGCTGCCGGTTAACATTCACCTGATAGTATTCGAGCTGTGTAGGCGAAAACAGCTAATTGCTTTATTGGATCACAGTTAAGATAGATGATTGACAGGCCTCACACACACTTGAAATATTCCAAATGAATACAGTATTATTTCTGATCAAGCCATTAGAAGCAACTAAAGATAAAACATTCGCTGTCAGCAAAAGGATTGCGGTGACAAATCACATCATATATCCCCAAACATGATATCATGTGACTCGTAACACAGGGTCCTCCAATCACATGACACCTTACCACTGACACATTACATATATGAATACTACAAAGAGAATTTAAATCCTATGTTGAACATGTTTAATGACAGAGTCTGTCAGGACACGTTTGTGGACAAATGTCAGACTGAAGACCAGATAACTGAGGACATCTTGTGATTTGTGATTAAGTCTACCTACTGTCCCCAAAAGTGACCTGTCACAACACGTGTGTGTGTGTGTGTGTGTGTGTGTGTGTGTGTGTGTGTGTTTGTGTGTTTGTGAGTCTTCTCCCTTCATATGACCTTTGCTCCTTGGATACAACTATAAAAGGATCGCTGAGTGCTCCTGAACTCAGTGTGCTTATTCTTAAATTTTTACTATAGAGTCAACATCATGGCTCAGAGACATAAGCTACGTTTTGGCTGGATTATTGATTTTCATCTCGATGCCATGGACTTGGTGTGTTTTAGGTAAAGTTGCACATTACTGCTGTTAATCAGAACTGCTTTAGATTTCTCATTGGGAATTAAACAGTTGTGTTTTAGGAGGGAAACTTAATAATGTCAACTTCTGTCAAAAGGGAGTAACCTGGTACAGCTAATCAGTTAGAATTGTATAAATTAAAACAGAAATCAATCTGACTGAATCTGCTTTGAACTTGCTATAGACACTAACATACACAATATATCATGTAATCACACTATGTATTGAAAGTTGCCTGTCCAATTATTTAGCTTGTTCTTATTTCAATGAGTTTTTAATGTCTGTAAAGTTCATAAATCTTTTTTTTGATGTTGCACTCAACACCTCGATGGTTTTACAGTTTAAATTAAATCATGGCACTCGAAAAAAAATATGCAAACCTCCACAAAGGCCACTAAAACCCTCCACAGAATTTCATGGAGATCGATTCATTTCATCCTGTGTAATCCTACTAACTAACAAACAACTCTTACATGAGTACAGAAACTCTTTGGCAGAGGTAACAATTCATTCAGAGTGGTTGGTTCCTCTGTGATATAATAACATCTCATGTGTTTTTTGCCGCTCACAGAAGAAGAGCTCCATGCCAGCTACTGGAACAACAAAGCGAGGGAGGCACTTCACACTGCCCTGAACGTTCAGCCGAATAACCACCAGGCCAAGAACGTCATCCTCTTCCTGGGGGATGGTGAGTCTCCCACCAATTTAACACAAGTTGAAGAAGAGTTTTTGGCTTTTAGTCCAATTGGATTGTTCGGTGAGAGGAAGCCAATGAAGCTTGAGAGCGCGAGCCCTGTCCTCATTGTGGCTGAGTTCACCCTAACAGAATGAGACCACCCCTTTAAACCCAATGCACTATGTGACCCTAAGAAGCCGGGGCTTATGGGTAGAAGGAGATGAGGGTTGACATCTGATCACCAGCAGTTACTGCTGCCTGGAAAGCCACACATAAGAAAATGAGGCTAAAGGCTAAACCACAGTCCACACAATGCCTGCATGTGTCCTTAACTGATCCGAACACAGAATAAAGGTTGAATTACAGAAAAGAGTTGAGAGAAGTTCATCAAGCTCAGCTGAAGCTTGGTTTCTGGTCTTGAAACAGTTTTTTTTTAATCAACCATTGTTCCTGAGATGTTTTTTCTGGTGGAAGACTTCAGGTTGGACAAAATATTTCATCATGGTCCCCCAATATGAGCTGATAATCCCTGATAAGATACTTCACGTGGCCATGACCCTGGAAAAAAGATAAAGTGATCACTGCTCTGAACTTCTTCCTCTTTCCTCCATGATTCTAGCTCGAGATTTGGTAACATAGCTCCACAAATGTCAGTTGCTTAGAGACATTGTTGATTTATGGTCACAGCGGCCAAACCCATACATGCTGATAGCAGCTCATGTCAGATTTTATCAATGTTTTGGATCGTAACATTTAACCACCTCCCGTTAACTGGGATGATACTGGAAGCAAATGACAAAGTTCTCGGGTATTACAAAACGATTCTATAAAGGACTTTCTCCATACGCCATAAAATATAAGCACTGACAGGGCTCTGATTCCCAAACCAAGTTGTGTTGAAATACAGGGTGAGACCATTAATGAATAATATACTCTCATCATGTTACGTGGTTTACGTGTTGTTTCTGAAAGTTAGCAAATACTTTGTCTGATTTGAATCTATGATATGAAAATAAGGAGTGAAAATTCCCAAAGAGAGAAAGATGTATATTAGAATGTATAATCAGGTTTGCAGACGAGAATAAATGTGAAATATTCCTGTATTTGGTTTACAAATCGTCCACCAGCCTGTCAGCGTAAATAACTTGGATGTCTTTCACCGGCTTCTAAACTCTGACATCAGCTGAGCCTTATGAGGTTCGCTTTGAGCACAATGGCAGCTCTGTGCGCTCCTGGTTGGACTTTATCTAACACTCAGGTGTGCTTCCACCTGATCTCAGGTATGGGGATGCCGACGGTGACGGCTGCTCGGATCCTCAAAGGCCAGTTGGCAGGAAAATCAGGGGAGGAGACCAGCCTGGTCATGGATACCTTTCCTCACCTGGCGCTGTCAAAGGTGAGCACACTCTGAATGACTCATGCACTGCTACAATGGAATGCTTTAAAATGAGGAGAACATACTTATTATATTTTTTTTATATGTACCGTTATTGTATTTAATTTTATACTTTAAAAAACATGAAATCATCAGATTTACTGACTGAAACACACATTCACATATACAGAGCTTCTATACACAACGCTGTCTCTATCACAACTAATTCACACACTGCCGGTACAGCCATCAGGGATAATTTAGTGGAATGTTTTGATTCACCAGTTGAAGTGCCCCTCATTTCTTGTATATAATACATTTCCAGACTTTATGTGAACCAACAGTAACTGAAATTTTGGGACTCTGCAGAAAATGAATCAGTAATAACTTTAATTCTTATTAAATAGTTTGCTTAATTGACCGAAACAATGCGGAGAAACATTTTAGCAGGAACTTGATACACAAGTTTCTATGATTGTACGATTTTCTAAACCTAAATACATTGATATGCATTTGCATTTATAAGTTAACATGACACAAACAAAAAAGAGATCATCATATGAAGAAAAGGTCATATAAAATGACAGCATTACAAAACGCATAGCACAATTTAAGGTTCAGTGTTTTGCCACAGGAATTGTTTGGCATGCAGACTGGAGGACCCAGGAATCAAACCATACACTTTCTGATTAGTGCGCGTCATAGGTCCTGAGCCACAGCTGACAATATACCTGTATGTTTTGTAATTATTAATGGTGGATTAGCACATCAGTAGATCAAGGATGTAAATCTTTGACTCCATCCAAAATGTACAGGCCATTTCCTACTGTTCGTTTGAAACCCCTTCACCCTGAATCCGCCAACACTGCTCACGTCCGTGTGTGATTGTGTTTGGCCCCTTGCAGACGTACAATGTTGACCAGCAGATGCCCGACAGCGCTGGCACAGCCACAGCTTACTTATGTGGGGTGAAGGCAAACTACGGCACCCTGGGTGTCACCGCCGCCACCCCGAGGTACAACTGCAGCGCCACCTATGGGAATGAAGTCAATTCAGTTCTGTACCGTGCCAAGCAAGCAGGTGGGTGTAGACTGCAGTTCCACAACGCTTAACTTCATACTTTCATGAATTTCATACAGGACATTTGCACAGACAGAACAGTTAGGCTGGGTTCTTACTTACTGCTGTTTTTTACATGTTTTGATGCCGTCACTGTTTGTCTTCTGTATTTATCTGTAATATGAGAGCTCAATCTAATTAACTCGGAAACAGTGTGATTTACAGGACTAGCAATTGGCTTTCTTTCCAAATACAAAATTCATATACAGTTTATGTGAGGTGGAATTTGCATGTTGTCCCTAAAACAGTGGATTAATTATGACCAAGCTGCTCTGTTCTTTTGTTTTGAAGGAAAATCTGTGGGCATCGTCACAACCACTCGAGTGCAGCACGCCTCTCCTGGTGCCAACTACGCTCACACTGCTAACAGAGGCTGGTATTCTGACGCCTACCTCACGACTGAGGCTGTCGACAACGGATGTCGCGACATTGCACATCAGCTGATCAACAACGTAGAAATAGACGTAAGCCTTGATATCAAGATGTCGCTGTAGCGAAACAGCAGAGGGCTCGTACAATGAAACAAAAAGAAGTAGAACATTTAAATATATCTTTAAACAATTGAGTCTTTGACTTTCTGCTTCCTTATTTTCTATAAACCTGGTTTAAAGAGAAGTTCCTCCAACACGTACATTTATTCTAAAACTTAATTGTTAAGGCACAATTGTATCATTAACAGACAGCATTGTATTTGATTATTAACTACTGATACAGAATCTTTAAAAATAACATCCCAAACGATGGTTCGGCCGTACTCAATTTGTTTGTGATAAGATAAAAGACATCCACACTAAACTGAAGGCCCAGACATCAGACTGGATTACAGAATCAGAACCAGAGATCAGATCAAAAACAAATAAAATATATGGAGTAAGAAACAAGTTTAAATGGTCATCATGTGTCTCCATCCAGGTCATCCTTGGTGGAGGTCGTCAGTACATGTTTCCAAAAAACATCAGAGACCCAGAGTATCCAACGAATACAGGAGATCGACTGGACGGACGAAATCTTGTTAGTGAGTGGTTTAAGGACAAAAAGGTAAATGAAAATAAATATGCTATCATAAATAAATATTATTATTCTCTTTGGTTGAACTATATATCCAAGTTGATGTATTGCTTTTAACAGAAAGCTACATATGTTTGGAACAAAGCTGATTTTGATGCCGTCAACCCAGCCAAAACAGACTTCCTGATGGGTGAGTGGAATGCTTTGATTCACCAGTTGAAGTGCCCCTCATTTCCAGAATAAAATACATTTACAGTTTATTGTACAGACTTTATTTGAACCAACAGTAAGTGAAATGAGTCAGTAACAAGTTTAATTCTTATTAAATAGTTTGTTTAATTGACCGGAACAATGTGGAGAAACATTGTAGCAGGTTGCAGGAACTTGATAGACAAGTTTGTACGATTGTCGGATTTTCTAAACCTAAATACATTGTTGCATTTGCATTTATAAGTTAACGTGACACAAACAAAAAAGAGATCATCATATGAAAAAAAGGTCATATTAAATGAAAGTATTACAAAACTTATAGCGGCACAATCAGAGATCACAGGTTTGGGTTTAGGACGTAAGGACGCTGTTGTACTTTTTCAGAACTTCATTTCATATTTTTGAACTACTTTGACAGTTGACTTTTACATAATTTTTTAGCTAAAAAAAAGTCCAAGTAAAGTTCTTGAACATTTGTGCTACAAACCTGAGCTAAGCTTGGGCGCTTAAGGGGAATCTACTATCTTCATTAGAACATTTTGATGGTCTCTTTACAGAAAAGCTGACATGTTAAATAAGAAGTCATGAGTCAAATCTTAATAATCAAGCTTTGCTCTTTCCTTCTGCATTTAGGTCTTTTTGAGCCCAAAGACTGTCGCTATGAGTTGGAGCGGGATCCCATCATGGACCCATCCCTCTCTGAGATGATGGAGAAAGCAATTAAGATTCTCAGAAAGAACCCGAAGGGCTTTTACCTCTTTGTGGAAGATAAGTGTTAATGTTTCCTATTGATCTTCATCAAACTGTAAACTCTCATTAAATGTCCGGTTGTAGTTAAACTGTCTGTTCCAATTATCGAATGTTCAATTACTTCATCACTTTCACATCATAAACTAGTTGTAAAGAAATCACAGGTAAATGATAAGGTTAATTTGATCATCATTTCATTTCAGCAGAGCGGTTGCTTAGTCATTTCTTTTTCTAAATCACAGCAATAAATACATAAAATAATCTGCTGTAAATAAGCGGGTCATGAATCAGATTCAGATAAGAATTGGTGTACAATATACTAATTTGTCAATGAATTTCTTTTGGACCTTAAGCGGGAGAATTGACCATGGGCACCACGGTGGCAGGGCCATAAAAGCTCTGACCGAGGCCGTGGAGTTTGACCGGGCGATCGGGCGAGCAGCTGAACTCACCAGTGAACTGGACACCCTGTCTGTGGTCACCGCGGACCACTCCCACGTCTTTGCCTTCGGAGGCTATTCTGCCAGAGGAAACTCTGTGTTAGGTAAAAACAAACACAAAACTTTTTATTGTCTGATCAAGCAAAGTTGGGGAAGGTTTTGTAATAAAAGAGAAAAAGCATCTGCTGTAGCAAGTTAAAAAGATAACATATAGATATACATTTTTATCTGTGATTTGCAGGGGTGTCTCGCGAATTGGGAGAAGACAAGAAGCACTTCACCACAGCTGTGTACGGGAACGGACCCGGATACCAGATTGCCAACGGAACTCGCCCAGATGTGAATGAGTCAAGTGCTTGTGAGTGGACTTTGATTGTGCTTCCAAAGGAGATAATGTGACAGAGCAGCTCCACCTTGTGGCTAAACAGGAAACCGACACTATAAATAATTCTGACAGTGATTGACAATGACAAATACAATTGACAGCAATGACAATGTAACAATTACACTTACATCTTTTGTTGTAATCGTTTATTATGTCTATGCACACACAAAAATTGAAGTTTTATCATATTTTACAGGCTGTTACGTTAGTGCACAACTTTGTTTATCTTCAAGACTGTATTTATATTTGGTTTCAGTACTCAGGGTTACTACTAATGTTACTTTTGTTACCTTATTCTACTTCTCTCACCTGAATCTTTCAATCATCTTATACTTGAAATATATTTGTAGTAGTTATGGCGGCTATACTATTATCTCACAGCAGACTATGTGTTCTTATTCATGACTTTATATCTTCTTCTGCTCTTGTGTTCAACTGTTTTGTGCCATCTATCTAAATAGGTCCTATGATATAACAAGGTTTTATTTTCTTTAGCCCTTGATGTACTCACGGTATAGAGTAGTAGTTTGTCTAATCTAGTTCTCCTTTGTCCCACTACACTTCAGCGGATAAAGATTACCGTCAGCAGGCTACCGTCCCCCTGGATTCAGAGACCCATGGCATAGAGGATGTAGCCATCTTTGCCAAAGGTCCTATGTCACACCTCTTCCACGGTGTCCAGGAGCAGAGCTACATCGCCCATGTCATGGCTTACGCTGCCTGTCTTGAGCCCTACGACAACTGCAGGCTGCCCCCACCCAACCACGCCGGAGCCATCAGCCCGAGCCTGCTGCTACTCCTGGCTGGCCTCCTCCTCCTCCTCTCGCCCTACTCGCTCTGAGCCTGAGATGACGGCCTCTGGAGAAACTGTGCTGCGGTTTGGAATAACTGTGCTATCAGACATTTTGGTTTAAAAATAGATAATATTCACATTGTACTCTTTGTGTAGAATTGAGTGAGAGGGGGGTAACCTTGTTGTTAAAAAAAAGGGGAAATCATTTGTTATAACCGCAAAGAGTCTTGTAACACTCCTTCTATTTTATTTATATGAAAATATAATATTAATTATTTTTTAATATGTTTGAAAAAATAATTGATTTTCCTTAGGATGTAAGTCAAAGATTGTCCTCTCTTGTTTTAAGGTGATTTGACAAGTCCTTTGCTCTGTTGTGTATATAATAACCAAGAATAAAAACTATCTTCCTGCTGTAAAAAAGAAAATATAAATGAGTCATTATCTTCTTCTTCCTCCAACAGTCTATAGTTTCCTAACTCACGTGGGAATCAGTGGCACAAATTTATGATGGAAAATAAATGGTACACTTTAACAGCAATAATATTATTCTGTGAAGACAATTTTAAACAGAGAGAGTAAATATTCCAAGATTAAAATGTCATTCCAACCATGTGACAGATTGTCATACTTCACTGAGGTATGTACAAAGGTATGTATAGTTTCAGGTATCCCAGGCAATGATATAATAATAATAACAATAATAGCTATTTATGCAACAATTTTCTTAACAAAGTTGCTACACAGAAAGAAAACGAAATAGAAATTAAAAGAACAGCAATCAAAACCACATAAATGTTGAATGAAAATTCACCAAAAAATATAAAACTGTTAATGTTAATGTATATAATATAAAAACATTCACAGTTCTTATAATTAATATAACTTTTAACCGGAGACAATCATATTTTATTCAAAACACAAAGACACAATAACAACCAGTTACACACAATCTGGCGCGGATGAGCACCAATTAGATCTGCGCCTCGCTTTCTCTTAACCTGATTGGCGAAAAATAAAACGATTGTCCAATGAGAGGCCTCAGTGGGCGGGACTTCCGGCTGGAGAGGGGGCGTTCAGTGTTTGGAGGGAAGTTTAAGTCAAAGTCTCGATCAGAGCAAAACACGAGAATAAACAACAACTGGAAGTTTCCACTGTTTGTCAACAACTTGCCCAAGAAGAGTGGAGATGCGGAAATACGGACTTTATAGTTAACTCCTTGTTTTATGTGTTGAAACATTAGCAGCTCGCGACGTTTAATGGGTCGATGGCGTCCGCAGCTTCTCAGTCGCAGCTAGCCCCGCTAGCTAAGGTTAGCCTCCATTAAGAGTTAACCCACGTCCGGTCTTCTCGGGTTCGGGCCGCGGAGCTGAAGATGCAGGAACGCGGTCACGGATGATCTGTAAGCGGACAGAGGTGATGATGGATCGAAGGAAGAGAAGCCTGGAGGGTCAACTATGTAAAGCTGTGAACGATGGAGAACCCAGGTGATGGTCCGACTCCTTCGCTCTTTGTTTGTGTTTTGTCCAGACATGTTGTCTTTCCAGTCTGGAACAGTGCTACTGTGACTACGAGATGTTACTCTGGATACTACAAGTCAAACACTTAGTATGGACCGTGGGGAGCCATTACAATATGATATCAGTACATATATATTTGCATTGTGTCAGTGGCTGCTGTCATTTATGATCGTAACGAAACTCAGGGCAGTGAAAAGCTTGTTTCATCAGAGATTAACTCATCAAATTTATATTTAATGGATAAAGGATCAAATCTAGACATCGTGATAAAACAAACCACATAGAAACTGTTTTTGCTAAATGGATACGACAAGAAGACCCTGACACAGTCTCACTTAAGAAATATTTTTGAATGATATCGGCTCTATTGTCAGGTCACTAGAGATGTTCCAATATCATTATACACTTCTCCATACTTGAGCTTTGTCGATACCAAATACTTATCCGATACCAGTGCAATTAAAAGATCCAGGTTAAACGCAACAATTACCTCCTTTTATATAGCTTGAAACCGACGTCTATCATACCGTACAGGTCGCTGCTTTACTTGCGTGACTTTCTTGCGTGATATATAAACATATTGTTGATATTTAACTCTACACCATTGGAAATAGCTACTTCTTCCTTGCTCTAAAAACAGACCTTGCCAGTGGCAGTACAGCACAACAGCTGTTTTTGAATGGCAAAAAATTATAGATTTTTTGGGATGATAAATTTGCAGAGTGAGTGGTACAGGACTACACGTCACTCATTTCCATAGCTGTATTGTGACATCTCTGCCAGTAATACTGCAACACTAAGTTGATGTATTACACGATGTGGTATACATCAGGTTATAACAGATCTCTTTTCCTCTGCAGATCGGTGCAGCTGCTTCTTTCACAAGGTGCTTGTCCCGACCTGTTGGGTTGTAAAGGGGTCGCTGCGATACACCTGGCTGTTGGCAAGGAAACGGAGAAGAACATGCGTTGCTTGAAAATGATGCTGGAATTCGGAGCAGACCCCAATATTAGGTATGGTTAATAAAAAGTGAAAATAATGAATGAGAGTTATATTTCCATATCACATATTCCACATATATAACCATAGAACCTATAAGCAGTAATGGTTATGTAATTATGTAGTATTTTGTGTCTTTATTTGAATTTCCCCCAGGTCGTCCGAGGGCCTGACTCCTCTTCACGTTGCTGCACTGTGGGGATGTTACCAAAATCTGAAGATGCTCTTGATGAATGGAGGAGACCCAAACATCAAAGATAATGTAAGAATAGACTTAAGGAAAGTGTATGAGCCACTTTTCAGGATATGGAAAATTAAGATAAAGGGACTCGTGCATACAACACTTAGCATTATCTATAATCACTGTTTCTAAATGGAGATTTGTTGTAAAAATATAAATACAAATTCTTGTCTGTTGTCTTCTTCACTCGTGCAGGAAGGGAATACACCAGGGCAGCTTGCAGTGCAACAGGAGAATCGGAAATGTGCCCTGATCCTCAAGGAATACCAGGACAGCTCAGTAGACACAGAGGAGGAGGACTTACCTCAATTTCAATACTGTAAGTTCGTCTCTTTGAAAGATTTCTTCTCTTGATGGTTATGATATTACGTTGTTCATCTGATAATTTAAGTGCAAGTATTAATCTAACTTGTAATATTTCAATAACTACATTGAAAGAAAGCCATAATTCACCAGTGGTGTTACAAATGGTAGTGAAATATACTATGGTAATTTACCTAATTTAAGTTTTAATACTGTACTTAACTTGTCAGCAGTGTGTCACATCATTATAATAAAACATTTATTAAATTGTATACTAACAATGACATGCAAGTCTTGACTTTGGATATTGTTGTCTCAAATAACACTGGGAACCAGGGTCGTTAATCAATAAATACCACCAGTACCTGCTGTAATTTACTTCTAAATGTACCTATAACATTCACTATTTTTCCCGCCAAATGAAACAAACACAAGGCCGATCATCTGTCTGTCACAGTGTCTGAAGACCGGCTCGTGATAGTTTTTTTACCCTTTGGTTGAAACTTTTTATAACTCTGTTTTTTTTCCACAGCTGTGTATTCAGACCAAACCGACACGTCCAGCTACCCTGCGTCAGACTCCAGCTTCAGCTCCCACGCCTCTATGATGAGTGACTCTAGTGAAGCCCTGTTGAGCAGCACTCGGCGCTCATCATTCTTTAACCTGGCTAACATGAACGGGAGGCCAGGCTGCCGAGGAGTTTCATATGACAGACTTTCTGATGTGGACTCAATGAGATATCACAACCAGGACTGGAACAATTCCTTTGCACCCTGGGCAGGTGAGGGTCCCTCCATACTATCAAGCACTCGCATGTCTGCAGTGGGGCCTGCAGCTCCAATGCCGATCCTTAAGGAGGATGATTTATTAACTCACGATGATGTGTTCAAGTCAAAAGCAAACGAACACACTGACGGCAGAATCTCTCCCTCCAGAAGAGACACTCTTCCAGCACTTCACTCCAGGCGAACAAGTCGCAAGAGCGTGAGCTTCAGGAATGTCGATGAATTTTTCCCGGTTTTTAGTCCTGATTCTCCCAAACAGCTGCACACTGTCGACTTAAGCCAGTGCACCAGCAACTTAACCTTTGACCTTTCTGATTACTCTGGCTTCCTGGATTCAGAACGCATGGCCACTGTTTTACACAAGCAGGGTATCGACGTCACATCGCCGGATCATGTCTATGTTTTCAGGCGGGAGAGCAGCACAAGCACGGAAGAGGACATGGAGAAAACTGTCGTCACACATTGTGCTTTGCAAGTGAGTGATGATGAAGAGGGGAGGGAAACTGTAAAAGAGGCTCAGGGTAATGTAGCTGAACAGCCAGCTCGGCCCTGTGGGAGCAGTAGCAGCGGCACGGCTAGTAGTGATTACAGTAGCTGTGACAGTGACCATTACACCAGTGCTCTGGATGCATCTGCTTTACACTCGGCTGAGGAGGAGGCGTCTGTCGGGCATGAATCTGGCAAAAAGACTAAGATCTCTACAGACTCTGATTCTGAATGTATGTGGCGAGCTGAGAATCTCACACCCGTTAAACCCCAGATGGATTCAGAACCTGACACTACAGACCATTTACAGAAAATCCTTGATAAACTGTCCCTGTGTGAGTTACAATCCCCAAACAATGAAGCATTTGCATTTAACGGTCCTGTTGTGGATACTTCAAGTGAAGGCGGAGTTGACGAGGAGGCTACAACGCTAACTACAGATGCCGAATCTGAAGTTCAGGTTTTAGAGGAAGTAGCGGAGCTCCCGTTCACGCCAAGTCCTTTCGTTACTGGCAGGACTCGCTCCAGGTTGAGTCGCTGCTCAATGAGAACAAGCAAAACGAACGAGAGCCTCCTTCTCACTTCGTCTCTGTTTGAGGAGACCCTGCCTTCCCCAGTCCGAACACGCCACCAGACGCCCAGGTCTCGGAGCAGTATAGACTATTACAGTTCACCACATGTGACTCATTATACGCCTTCATATTCAGGGAGTAGCACAGGAGGAGACTCCTTACCTGCAGATTGCAAGGACACGCAGTCCTGCACCCTGAGAGCTGGTTCAGGTGTTAGCCATAGCCAAGAGGACACCATCATCCTCCCCAAGAGTGTAACTGAATCACAGACTTTATCAGATACAGTCTTACTGGGTGAAGACCAGGAATCTGTAATGGATGCTTATGAATTAAACCTGGCAGAGGTTGTGCTTGCTATGCGAGGCCAAGACAGGGATGTTGCTAAAGGTTTAGATTTTATGACTGATGATGTGACGAGTACAGATGAGGCAACAACAAAGAGGAGCATACACGATAAACCCGTCGAGGCCAGAAGCGACAGCGTGAGAAACGAAGATGTCTGGATCACTGAGGACTGCAGCTCTCAGCCGGAGTCTGTCTCGTCTTCATCCAGCTCCAGTTACTTTTCCCCCAGGAGGTCCAGGGACGACTCTGACCCGGCGAGCACCCCGGGCACAGGATGCACCCCGAGGTACAGCATCAGCCGACTGTCGGGCTGTCGCAGGCCTCAGCACCTGGCGAACCTGTCCTACACCCCCGGAGGGCGTCCGCTCATTCAGGATCTGGAAGAGCCGGTGGAGTACCTGTACACCGATACAGAGCAGGGCCACACGTTGATCGAGACCCACGTCCCGCCGACTGCGGACACCTCGCTCAGCTCCAGCATGAGCGCCAGCAGCAGCGAGGACACCATCCTTTATGACTGGCGCTTGGTGCAGACCGAATTGACGAGCAGCAGAGGAAAGGAGAACCAGAAGCCTCCCACGGTGATAAAGAAAGAGGAACAGGATGAGGGGGGGAGTCATTTATTACCTGACACTAAAGGGTTAACAGACAAGGAGCTGAGGTCGAGGCTCCTCGAGCTGGGGGAGAGTCCGGGTCCGATCAGCACCCGCACCAGACCCACATACATGAAAAGGCTGCGCCGCCTGATGCAGGAGGCCCAATCCCCGCATCACCAGAAGCCATTAGACCAGCCACACACAGGTGAGGCTTTTTTTAGTTATTGATTCAGTTATTGATCACTGTTTATCTACATTTAGGTAATGAGATGAGGATTGGATGAGAGTGTATGAGAAAGTAAATAGCAACTAAAAGTTTTTTTTAATAGTGATCAATACGGATATATCGGTATATGAGTCTTTTGCAATCATATTAGTAATATATATGATAACTTTAAGTTTTATTTTTTATAGTTAGTTCAAGTTATTATATAATGTATGTAGTATAATGTATTTCTAGTCTTAGAAATAGACATATATCAAATTTTTTCATACATTTATAGATCGATAAATCGTATAAGGAATTTTTTACTTCCTGATATCAGTATATAGGCTCTGATAGAAATGTTTGTCCTGTGAAGTAGTGATATACTGAGTTGACCATTCAAATTGCTTGTAGAAGCATGAAAATGGAAAATTACACTCATTACTTATTGTGAAGCTCACCACCACTATGTCAGTCACTTTGTGGGTGGATTAGATCAGAGCCACTGAATGAAAGAGACTTATTAACACATTTACTACAATCATTTATCTTATCAACTCGTGCACACATTCATTTTCATGTGCTTCCCCCCCTCCCCCTCCCCCTCCCCCAGGTGATTCTGGTTTCAGTCCCGAGTTGTGTCGGGCCCTGAAGACCTTCCAGCTGCCTGATTGTCAGACTGACGAGCAGGATCTATGTCAGCAGTTTGACCAACCAGATCAAAACAGGAAGTGGAGGGAGGGCGTCATCAAGTCCAGCTTCAACTACCTGCTGCTCGATCCAAGGTTCGACTGTCTCTCACGTTGCGTTACGTGATTTTCTTTGCTTTCTGTCCTGTTATGTTGCAAGATGTCATGAGATGGTGTCATTTTATTTTAATATTATACAATCCTCTGTTTATCACTAGAACAGGACACTGTGACTCACACCTATTTCATTTAGTCAAGGTTATAGACAATATTCACAGTGTTTATCTAATACATCAGTGATGATCTATTGGTTCATTGACCTTTTTAGTCATTAGTGCACATACGGCATTAAAAAAATTCTATCAAATCAACAATTTTTACCACACACCTCACCACTCGCCTTGAGATCCTCAAACATAATGAAATGGATCTTTGTGTTTCTTCTCCGTCAGAGTGACGAAGAACCTCCCGTTCCGCAGTCACACCATGACTCCACAGGAGTGTTTCCAGGCTTTTGTCAACGCCATATTTTATGTGGGGAAGGGGAAACGCTCCCGGCCTTACAGCCACCTGTATGAGGCTCTGGAGTACTTCAGAGGGGACAAGACCTGCAAGGTAGGACAATGGCCACCTGCTGATCATTCTTAAGAATTAAAATAGTATGGATGTGAAATGGATAGGTAAAACGTAAACCCTTTCTTCTATGCGACAGAAACTGTGCCCCAAAGTGCAGCACATCCTCCAGGTGTGGGAGGCCGGGCAGGGCGTCGTCTCTCTG
The DNA here is from genome assembly GCA_038501795.1 of Pseudopleuronectes americanus. Taxonomy (NCBI): domain Eukaryota; kingdom Metazoa; phylum Chordata; class Actinopteri; order Pleuronectiformes; family Pleuronectidae; genus Pseudopleuronectes; species Pseudopleuronectes americanus. Next base: position 16,707,056 of record CM076724.1, read on the forward strand.
CATTGTTTCCAGAATGTTATTCCAGTGGAGGCCTTCACCAGAGAGGCCTGTATGGTGGAGGCCATCGGTGAGTACATCACCGCAAGACTCTGTGAAGTGGCAAACAGTGATGCATTCCACTGGGGAACTCCAGTTTGAACTCTAGTCTCCTCTTTATCAGCAGCTTTTGTTACTGATCATTTTGACCCATAATTAGGGGTGGGGGGGGGTCGCTTTGCCGGGGTGACCTTGGGCAAGGTATTGCACTCCAAATTGACTGTGCTGACGGTGAAAGGCGTGTGATAGAAAAGGAATGGTGTCAGCTTATAGTAGCCCTGTGTGAATTTGAATGGGTGAATGTGGGTTGAAGTGTCAAAAGCCTCGAGTGGTGGATAAGAGTAGATAATTGCTACATGAATACAGTTCATTTCCCTTTTACCAAATGCAATACAAATATATTCAATTTTATCAAAATCTTAATTTTCACAAATTTTGGAAATCAAATGTGACTTAATCACAATGATCTTTTATTTTTTTTAACAATAAGATGTTGATTTCTATAAACTGCACTTTTATTCTACCAGGTTATTGTCAATTGCATGTATAAGCCATTGCTGTTATGTTATCCAGACGCTGCCTCATCCTTATTGTACTAACTCTGCAACTCAATGCTTGTTCTCGTGTCAATATTGATCTTGTGCCGGACCAGCCTGTCAATAACCAATCGATTCTCCGATAACACCACAGGTCTGAAGATGCTCACCAATCAGAAGCGAGGCGATTTTTATGGCGTGGCGTCCAACTGGCCGGTGAAGCGTAAACGGGAGCTGGGCGTCCATATGCTCTCCCGGGCCATGCAGATCTTCCTGGCTGAGGGCGAGAGGCAGCTCAGACCGGCCGACATCAGGCAGTAGCGACCCCTACAGGAGAGGGGCACGAACAACAACAAAACACCAACGAAGGGAAATACCACTAGGAATACAAAATGAATCCTTGATGTATCTCAAACGGGTTAAACCTCAGGATCCCTCTGCACTGCTGTTTGGCATTATATCTAGTTCTCCAGCTTTATATTAACTCTGGTCACTCCCTTAGCTAAATACACTCTGTCTTACATGTGACACTATCTGGTATAAACATTTACATCCTTTGAATTTGTCGCCGATGATCATCTTGCTTGATACTGTATAAAAATTAAGGAAAAACGCAGGAGCGTTGAGATGAGCATTATGATAAAATACAGAATTATAACTGCAGCTCTTTCATCAGTCAGGAAAGATATTCTACATAAACAATATTCCCAGCGGGACACTTTTCATCTCATGTGCTATAATGATAAATTGGTCCACAACCAAATTCAAATATCTTGTGTAGCATATTTAAATTAACTGGTGCTGCACTGATCTTATGTATTTTCCAAAGAGGCTTTATCGTGTTACTACTGTAGTGTAAAGTTAATCCGAGGCCAACATTTGGCTCTTACTACTTAGTTTGAACTTTAAGAAAGTTGATGTTTGTCAAAAGCATTTTTTTTTCGTGTGACTGGATTCACATTTCTTTTCTTGTATATTTAAAATGTTTTTTACAGAAAGCCAGTGCAGTGATGTCGTAGCCTAATTGGTGTTTCATATGAGTACAATTCTTTTAGGAATTTCAATATGCTCTGACTTGTCCAGATGTCCAAGTCAGTCGTGGAACTGATTTGTGTTAATTCAAATGCTGTAATGAAATATGGATAATCATACAGATGTGCTTTTAATGTATATTACCACTAGGTTGGTGAGTATCAAAAGTCTTAAACTCTTTCACAAACTGACAGTTGTATTTTGGAATGATACATTTTTTTATTTCTCAATCCCCTTGTCTACAAAAAAACACCTGATCTACAGCATTAACATTTTCATGATGAAATGAATTGCATGCAAATAATTACCTTTATTAATTCAACATTAAAGCTATTTTAATAGTATGTCTATTAGGAGTGTAGAGACACCTTTTGAGGTTCCAGGTTCTTGTCGTTAAAATGTAAAAAGTCCAAAGGTTAATTTTGATCAATGTTTGTCAGTTGTGTATGAATTGTTAGAAATCTCTCTTGTTTCATGTTAAGCATTAACAATAACTTCAGCTGTAATTCCCTTATTTTGCATTCATGTAAAAAAAAATACAGAAGACATAAACTTGAAGTGGTCGACTCTTGTGTTTTTAATGTCGTGTTAATTTGTGTCCCTCTAGTGGACATAGAAAGTAATGAAATCTAGAAGGAATCTTCATGCAAAAATACAATGCATTGAAAGTAGTGTTTCGTTCTTAATGTGATTTTTAGTCTAATACTTTTATCTAACAACGTTAAAATGTTTTTCATACTAATCATTTTAACATTTACTCTTCCTTTTGCCAAAAACTGCTTCAGTTACATGAATCCTATACAATGTATTTTTATTTATATATTAAGAACATTGAGGCTGATTTACAAGAGTCGTTTTTTCTTCTCTTTTTGAAAGATGCACATCTAATTTAGGAACAATGGTCTTCAGTTACTGCTATGACTCATCCGGCTACATAGATTGAAAGCTACTCAGTAGTGATGAGCAAATCATTTTCTTACAAGCATCATCGTATCTGATCTGAATAATTTCTATGTGCAAATTTAAAGTTAGGAGTCAGAGGCATAAAATATCTGTATATTTAAAATACTTGATATACTTTACTTAATTCTTGACTCTATTTCAGGGCGGGTTTAAAAGTGTAAGCTTACATTTATGAATAAATGAAACTAAAAGACCATGTAGTAAAGGGATTTTCCAGTAGCAACAGTAATGTTCTTAATCTTCGCTGGTCGAGCGCCCGCTTTTGATTTAGTGTGATTTCTCAAGTTCACAAAACATTACAGTTGCTTTTCTGGACCCTTTTTCATGGAAATGAGCAATTTTCAGAGACCGAGTATGTTAAAGTGGGTTTTATAAACACACAGCATTTAAACACACAGAGTCTGAATCAGATCATTTAGAAACAAATGTTAATGTCTTGCTTAAATTATTTGTATATTTCTCATAGTGTAAAATAACCTTAGTTTAGTGAGCAACATAAATGTATTAATATCAAAACCTGATTTACTGGGATTAAAACATTTATAAAATTTCCTTTGATGAAAGTGTTTTAAATTGGGCAAGCTTGATAAGCAGCTATAGGTTATGGCTTTGCCAGCTGTGGGTTAATTTGTTTTGCAGTATATACGTATATATATATTTTTAAATTTTTTGTATTATTATTTCATTAACATGAAATGATAGAGAATATGAAACTTGTCCTTACAAAGTAGCCCAGTCTAAAACTGAGCTCTATGTGGATTCAGATTTTTAAAATTTCTTGTTTTAATTGTTCTGACTGCTGAGTCTGCTCTTTGCGTTATAAACGCATATGTCTCAGCTGTTCTTCATGACGTGGTCATTAATTAAGTAAAATAAAGAAGACAATTCTATAAAGACAGTTTCTTTTGTTTTTAAGACAATTCTTAATTAATAATTATTTTAACAATTCCAAGTGTATTTTTTCTTTATCTCTCATTTATATTTACATACTGCAATTGTAGAAAATAAATGACAAATAATTTAAAGGTATTGTTTTTTAAAGTAAAAATTATTATATACACAATAATGTATATAACATAATAATTTGTATATTATTATACACAAATTATTATATACCGGAGAGCTACTAACACTAAATATTTTCTACTTTAAATATGTATCAGATCGACGCTGTGCTGCGTTTATTTCGTAGGATTGTCTGAATATTCAGAATGATAAATCCAACCTCATCATTTCAACATCTTCTTCATCACTGAACTATAGTGACCACTTATTTGTCAATGAGGCCAAAGAGAACACGGAATTAAAAAACAATCAGAAACACACTGGAAAGTTGTTTTATGGATCTTTAATTGTTTGACAGAAAAAAAAACACATGAAAAGTAAATATTTTAATACACGTAATATAAGCTTTGTTCCATAATGCATAACACTTTAGTGGCTTACCTTGTGTTCCGAGTCATATTGGCAATGACTAAAAAGGTTGTTCATCATATGAGGGAGAGTCTTGCTGGTCATACTTTCAACAACTGAATCATTTATCAAACTGTACATATACACCATATTTATTTCTTTAAAGGTCATTTCCCCACCTATCTCTAGAATCTTTATTCCTCTTCCCCCCCGCTGCTGTAGCCAGACTCGGAGCCCTCTGCCCCCCCCAGCCAGCGTGATCAAGATCCAATCTGAACTGCCTCTACATAGTGGGGGGGGGGAGGGTGACAGGCGGAGAAATATACAACGGCATCATCAGCATGTTGTGACGCTATTCCTTGTGACGGTCGGATGAAATCTGGGACACAGTTGCATTCATCGTTCAGTGAGCTCTACCACACAGCTAAACCCACCGACAGCAATGAATGTTGATTGTGACCTTTGCTGTGGTTTGGAGGAGTTCTTCAGCGTTTTGTTGCCGAGACGATGCTCTTCTTCTTCTTCTTTCTTCTTTGTGCGATTGTTCAAGGAGTCGTCGGCCTCGGCTGCAACGCAGGTGTCTCTGCACGAGTTTCACTTCATCTTTTTTTCCCAAGACAACCGTAGACAAAGGCTGGCCACAGGGCACAATCAACGGTCGATGGTTTTCAATTTGGTAGAAACTCACCGACAGCGTTGAATGTTCACTGGTGCGAGCACAGACCTGATGGTGACCAGAGATGATGGCAGAGGGGACTTGTCTTCAGTGTGGGGGCGAGGAGGCTTCACACTAAATCCCATTCCAAGGACACTAAAAGGAGTCATGTGTGTTCAACGTGGAACAGTAACCCCCTCGTTGAATTTTTTAATTCACAGTTGTAAAATGTATATATACAAACACACATAATCCTGTCTTATTTCAGTAGTGATGGCCATTCACACACTGTACCTGAGGATAAGAGACTGAATAATTTAACATCAAGGAACTATGCACTAAATGCAATTTATTATTAAAACAACTGTTCCCTGTGCTCTCCACTAAACCACAGTCTGTAAAAAGAAAAGCAGAACTGCCTTTGACCAACCTCATCTTAAATCCAGACAGAGATTGAGCTCCTCTTGCAGTAACCTCCATGACACACAGCCGTCATGACCTGGTCGGATTCCGGGAACTCATTTTTTTTATTTCACTACAAGTAGCAGTTAGAGGGGGGGGGGAGAGTCATCCTGAAACTCGAGACTCATTGCGGGTTTTGGTAAACACAGCACCTGGGCGTGGGCTGCAGCCGGTCCTCAGCTGCTGTGTTGAAGCACAGCGGCACAGCGCGGCCTCCAGAGAGGCGCTGGCGTGCCCCGAGGGCTTCCTGCAAGGTGGAGGATGACGAAGAGGCAGGGTGTGAAACTGCAGACTCACCCTGATCAATGGCGTCTCTCGTTTTCACTATGATGTGGCACTGTGGCTTTTTTATCTCTTTCTCTCTCTCGCTGTGCTATTACCAGTAAAGGAACTGTCCGCCATCTTGCATAAAGGATTTTATGACACCGCGCTGATCCACTGTTGCTCATGATGAGAAAGGCGATGAGCAACAAAGTGTGTGAGACGCACAACAATCAAATGCCACAGGGCTGCTGCTGCTGCTGCTGCTGCAATTATATAGATACGATGTGACAGTAAAGCTGTGGCAGTGAGTCAAGATGTGGCCGGATGATAAATGTGCCGTTGGGACACTTTCAGCCAGCAGGATCGGGGGGGTGACTAAGACGATGTGGTCCTATCTCCCGCTTCTTCTCACACAGAAAGCTCAGAGTTAAAAATAACACGGTGACTATAAAGCCACATCACATTAAGTAGTAATCGCTGTAGAATTCTAAACTTTTCCAGCCACACTGACTGACGGCGAAAAACAATGCGCCGCTTCTCTTTTCTCCTTTGGATCACAAGAACCGACTTTTCTCATTTCCTGTGCATCTCTCTTAATATATTCTGTAAGTTTGTCACTTGTGAGCAAGAGCAAAAACTATATCGTAACCCAAAATACTTCAGTCACAAAAAAAAACAGTTTGCCGACGCGTCTCCCGTGCCCCGGACCGAAAAAGCACAGTCCTCGCTGCGAGGGACACGGCGAACTCGGCGGCTCGCCTCGCTCCCCGTTCCCCCGCACAGCGATTTGAGTGACAGTGTTGGAATTGACAGAAGTGGATGAGAAGGAATGTTGCTTTATAAAGGTCTTCACTGGCCCGCAGGAGGAGGGTGACAGTGGGAAGAAAGATTCGGGACACGCAACGCGCAGAGAGAGAGAGAGAGAGAGAGAAGGGCCCTGAGCTGACAATGTGGCCTTAATCTGAATGACAAGGTCTGCACATCAGCCCTCCAACCAGCCCGGGTTTGGAGGGGAGGGCGAGAGGGGGGGAGGCGTGGGGTGAGAGAGCTGAGGGGGGGAAGGAGAAGGGAGGGAGAGGGTCGGATGAGGGTGTCCTTCCTTCAAACGTGCTGGCCTTAATGGCACGGACAGCTCTGACATTTAACCACTGAATCATTTTTAGATAAGTGGATGTGTTGCAGAGGGCGGTGACTTGTAAAAATTTCAGGAGGCGGATTTTCAGGCTGAAGGAAGAAAATAAAGCGTTGGAAAAAAGGACCAGAGTGAAAACCTCCGCCGGGGAAATCACACAACACGGTTCCTAATGAGAGGAGCGACCCCCAGGAAGAGAACGAGGGCAGATTAAAGGGGGGAAAAGCAAGATCCTGACTTTAAGGGGAGAATGAATTGGTGGGACTAGTTTGAAAATTTGTACAGAAGTGAACTGAAAGCTAATTTAACCAAGAGTGGGTTCAATAAATCTGCTCTTTGGATCAACACACAAATGTCCTGCTGACTCCCGGTGGAGGAATCACTACAAACGTGACCCAGGGCACTAAAGGTCAAGGCCACGGACGCTGAGCAGAGTGAAACAGAAAAGCTACAAAAACAGAAAATGCCAAAGCGGCCCCGAGCGACGTTCACAACATAAAAACTAGCCGAACAAGTTTGCCAGAACAGATCCTGTCGTAAGTTTGAATAATTAGTTACAGCGCGCCCCTGTCAACACCGCCTCGTAAATCCAGAGGGACACCACACAGGTGATCGGATTACTCCAGGATAACAAAAGAGCCGCCTGCGCCCGATATCACAGTAGCGTGTGAATGAGTGGTTCGTCTTTGATGTGAGAGGATTTCCTTTCATCCGCGCAGGTAAAGGAGAACGTTGGACAAAAAAATGTGACGCAGGAACTTTTATTCCTCCCCTTTATCTCTCTCCCCCCCACCGCTGCCCTCAGCTGTAACTTTGTGTGATTATCCCTCCATCAAGCTCGTCTTTCAAAATGAAACCTCTGCATTGGAAAAACACACTGGATGAAACAAAAATAATAAAATGGGCTTAAAAATTTAAACTAAAAAGAAAAAATATTAAATGATAAAATAAAAAACTGAATGTAGATATAATGTCAGTAATGATTGCAGTTCTTATAATGTAATTAATGCACTTTTAAAGCGAGACATAGGCCTGCAAGCATTGTGGGGCTCAATTTAAATTTCAGCGTCAAAGCCTTCCTGGGCTTATAATTACTAAGTCATCATGTATAAATAAGTAAGAATAGACCTTTTTATGAAATAAATTATAAATCATCATGTGCCTCTGAGACTTCATTTTCAAGTCAATGAATCTCAGTAGTAGAAACTATCTGATGGTTTGACCTTGAACCTTTTCAGATCAGAAAAAATGTGATTAAGCAGCTATTTTGTGTGTAGGTTTTAAATGATGTGTTTTGCGTGACGGAAGAAATCCCACTTTATGTCTTTCTCTCACCTTCAGTTGCTCCCCCCCCCCTCTCTCTCTCTCCTTCTCTCAGGAGGGTGAGGAAATTCCTGGCGTGGTTGCTGGGAGTTGTTGCTCTGCGCCTGCAGGTACAAACCGGCCTCCTCTGTCTGCCTGTCTGCAGATATCATACCGCGACGTGATCTGTTTAGCTGCCTGACTTAATGCTCGTGCGCCTCCGGCTCTGTGTGTCTGTCTGTGTGCGTCAGTGTGTGTGTCTGTGTGTGTTGACTTCTTCCATCTCCTCACAGCTGGAATGGCGTCGCCCACTTAGTCTGCTGCCCTGCGATTACAAACACACACACACACGGAGAAAGACAGACGGACTTTTACTGCACTGATATTTACAAATTGAAACAGTATTAATCTTCTACCTCACAATAGGCAGTTAACAAGAAATGACATTCACACACGCAGTGGCAAGATGGTTTAGGGACAATGGGGTTGATAGCTCTAATTGTGGCAAACACTGTGGTGCATGCGGTGAAAAATGACATAAAACATCCGATTACTTGCCAGAATGGATGAAAACTGGCAGTTTCTCTGCTGAGGACATGCAATTTTAATACACTTCGATGTGTAGAGGGTCTTTGTGCATCTCAGTAAGTCGAGCAAGAGGTTAAACCCCCCCCCGGATTCTTCCTCATCTGTTCCTATGTTGTATATTTTTCATTATTCTATCCTGGGGTTGTCACGGCGCTGACTGATACAGGCTGACATGTACGACCACGCTCACCGAAACACAAACAGACACACTTGAGTAGGGGTCTGGGTCCAGCTGGAGGTGGTCTCCTGCCAAACCTGCAGGCAGGCCGCCTGTGTTCATAATCATCACACATGCGCTGATTGGAACTGACAGGACACACGCACACACACACACATACACAGACACACACACACTCGCACGCAGACACAGTTGGAGAGAAAAATCCACTCGTGAGTAAATCAATATTTCAAGGGCAACCTGCTGTTCTAAAAAATGTATGAGGAGAAACTATTTTGCTTCCTCTGATGCATTATTCCGTCTTGGACTGGCTTGTCTGCCATTTCATCCACCGCCACATCCACAGTGTACATTAAAGAAACAAAGAGGGAGAGCCGCCGAGAAAAGAGAGATGGACGAGGAGGTGTCCACGACTGATGTAGACCAGCAGCCGTGATCCATGTCATGAGAGAGAAGCAGATTGGCCAGAAAGAGGGAGAAGTGAATAACTGCCAGTGGGCTGAGGGAGCGACAAGGAGCGAGAGAGATGGAGGAGGAGAACATCCCTCTCTCTCTCTCTTTGTCTCTCTGTCTGTCTGTCTGTCTGTCTGTCTCTCTCTCTCTCTCTCTCTCTCTCACACACAGACACACAAAGCAGAGAGAGACTCCGCAGGGCGCCATATAACAACCTTCCTTGTCATTATCGTCGCCCAGCACAAACCGCTCCTCCTCCTCCTCCACCACCTCCCGTCTTCAACGCAATCATTGCCCTATCGTTTACAGTGTGCTGCTAAATGGGAACATCGATAGACACATCCATTAGCAGCGCGAGTCCCTTCGTCTCTGATTCTCAAGTGCTTTAATAGCCGGCATGCACACAGACACACACACACACACAAACGCACACACTCTCACGCTGCACCTCAGACGACTGTTAACCAAGCTAGCCACGCGCAGGCAAACGCCAAACTGATGGAGTGTGTCATTACAGCTGGTTAGTAGCACGCTCGCTGCGAGGGGGGGGGGTGCCATCAGTTAACCTGCAGCTAGGAACCAGGATGATGGGGCGGCGCTCTGATTGAAGGAGCTTTCCTGTGAGAAGCGATCCTAGAATTTCCTCCTCTGGATTTATTTATCTATCGCTGTTTTTTGCATGTCTTTGATGCTGTAAAGAAACACGGTGTTGTGTATTTGCACGGTATTTGTACGATACAAATCTATCATGTGCTCTTATGTTAGGAATATATATTCACTGGGAAAAGCATCTGGAATCCAAATCTGAAAGGTGCATAAGTTAAATAAAATAGTGTGTCTTACTGGGTGATGGTAGCCACACACACCCTAGTTTTTATTGGCTATCTAAAAAATACCTTTAAAAACAATTAAACAATAACAAAAATACAAAGTTTTATGTCAAAGAGGAGCTCACATGTAGAGTATAAAGGCCAAGAAATAAAAACAAGGACCCTAATGGTGTTTATGATGGCATTAAAAACTTGTCTGACTAAATCTGACTCGCATTGTTTTTTAGAGGGAGGGAGGGAGGGAGGGAGGGAGAGAGGGAGGGAGGGAGGGCGGAGGCCTGGGAGGGGCACTTGGTCGGTAAGAGAGGGGAGGGAGGTTGTTGGGGTTTGTGGGAAATGTGGTGCAGCTGCTGAAGTTGACTTATGAAGATTGGTTTTGACTGATGGAGACAGAAAAGAAAATGGGGTAGGTTCTTGCGCACACACACACACATACACACACTATAAATGGCATGCTTGCCGGCAGACAGTTACTCCTGATGTAAAATGACACTGTGTAAATTAAGGTTTGTTCCAAAATGTAGACTTTGATGATAGTAGGTGATTTATTGAACAACAGTTTTCATGTGAAGTTCGTCAACTCAATTCAGACAATTCGTTTTTCTTTAATAGTTGATTTCAGATCATTAAAGTGTCGTTAAATGAATCAGACAATTAGTTTGTTTTCTCACATTCTCACACACACACTCACTCACTCCTGACTCGGTGGTCTCAGATTCTTACCGTCACAGTCATGGGTGTGTGTGGCAGGCTGGTGGTAGACCGCAGACAGACTCTAGGTGCCATGAATGTGTGTCTGTGTGCGTGTGTGTGTGTGCCTCCTTCATGTCTGGACCTGGGCAGAAACAAACAGAAGAGAAAAAAAAGCAAAAGATAAATTCAGGTGTTGTTTGTTAAACCTTGTTATTAAAAAGTCACTGACATACATGGAAAAATGCAGACTCACAAAACACACACACAGACATACACACAGACGGGGATTTAGAAAGAAAGAAGCACATGCATGTACACTCTAAAAGACAGACACACACACAACTTTGAGACAAACAAAGTTTATGACCAAATTCATTGTTTCTTTTGTAACTCCTACATTTCCAAATAACGTTAGAAGAAGTTTGTTGTCTCTTAAATGAGTCACCAACACACTAATATGTGTAACAGAGTAAATAATCATACGTCTGCACCTCGTCCTCTCTAAAGGATGCACATATACACACACACACCATTTTATACGTACAACAAGCCCACTCACGACCCAATTCGTATAAACACAACGGGTGGTCCGGAGAAACAATGACAAGCAGCCGTAGACAGTGTGTGTACATTGACACAAGATTCATCTTTAAATAAGAAGAAAAAGGTGGTTGGACGAGAAAGAACTTTGATGCCTCGAGAAGAAGACGCTCATGCAAACATTTGGAATCAGCCTCTGAAGACACTTTTCTCTTAAATCAGATCTTGATCAAAATAAAAGAAGACGCTGGTTGTCTTTGAGGTGCGATGGCCGTCGCGAGTCTCCTCTAATAAAGCAGGCATGTGGCTGATGTGCTTCCATGTGGTGACTTAAACAGAAGAATCGTAAAATCGTGTAATGGCGGCACGGGGCTGTAATGTATTATATAGAGCCGGGTGTCTGACATGCTCACAGTGTGATGACGAGGCTGGGAGGGAGTGATGTGAACTGAGACAGAATGAATTATCAGAGAGAATTTCTGAGCTCAACATCTTAGGTTGACCAGATGGAGAGGGGCGGGGGGGGGAACAGGAGTACAACCTGGCGTCGCAGTGGGGGGGGGGCTTACTGATGAAGCCTTCCTGGTATTTTACTAAAGCTATTCATTATTGAATGTGTTTTTAAAAACAAGATTTAAACTGGAAATGTTCTGTGTTACTTTCGCTCTCTACACGAGCTGCACAGAAAAGGATTGAACTGAAACTAATCAACCATGTTCATTACTGATTGATTCGATGATTAGTTTCTTAATTATTCATTTTATAGTTTGGGCTATAAAATGTCAGAACATGAGGAAAAGTTATAATTTCGAATACCTTGTTTTGCTGCATTAAAAAAGACAGAGGACAATTCATCTTATTTTAAGCCACTTAAGCTGCGTGAATAATTTCTTTGAGCTCGCTGCCGTTTGTAGATTTAACGTATTTCTTCCCTGGTTTGAATGAGTGTCACAGCTTAATGAACACATGTAGAAGTCTATCTGTGCAGTGTAAGTACAGTGTGTTATCTTTACCACTGCCAAGGACGTTGTGTTTTGACCCCGGTCCGTTTGTTTGTTAATTTGTGTATTTGTGTGCAAGTTTACACACAAACTACTGGACAGAATGCCATGGAACTCGATTGGAGGATGCAGTATGGATCTGGGATAAACCCATTAAACTTTGATGTGGAGGTGGATCCTCTAAATGTAGAAAAAAAAATAATCAGGCATATTTTGGGTAATGATATCTATGAATGTGTGTAATTGGATGCAGTTGGTTGAATTGAATGGGACCTTTGGGCTTTGGAGGAGGCCTGTGTTCTACTGAGACTAGTTTCTTCTTTGGTTGCTGAGCAAAGGAAACCATGGGTTAATAAAGATAAAGATATGTAGCTGTAGCTCTACCTCTGCACAGTTTATTACCTAACCCATTTTAATTTGTGTAAACATCACCAGTTTTGGACCTTAAGTGTGAAACAGTAGCCGGCTCCCGATCCTAAACTACAAATCTGTGTTGAGAGCCTGAGGTTTAAACTTTTATTACATGTGGCAGTGTTTCATATTTTAAGCTCACCACAATCTGACTTCTTGGCCTTTTCTCTTTCATATTGTAAGTAAGTAGCCTAGACCACACTAATGAAAGCCATGCTAAGAAAGCAACAACACCCCAGCTGTAATTAATGGACCTGCAAATTCCAACAGATCACACGTCAGTCTGAAAACCTGGTTACAAATGAAAACACACATAAGAAAGAAAGAAAGAAATAGAAAAGGCTGCTGAAAGGTAAAATAAGGTTCTTGTGAGTTCCTTTCTGCCAGATCTCCATCCACACAAGAGAGAACAATGATTGACCTTGGCCGGATCACACTTCACTTTGATGTTTAATACAGTACGCAGGGCGGCACAGGAAAGCTGCAGAAGGAGAAATTAAACGTTTTTTAATGCCGCCTGTCCAATGTTTCTTTCCAGACGCAATTCAATATTTGTCCTGCAGAGCTAATACGTCCTTCAGCTACTGCTCTTTTCCACGGTGCATCCCTTCAAACATTCACTATGTTGTCCTAACCACCTCCTACATCAGTTTCCCCCCCCACTGATACCTCTCCCTTCTACCTCATTGTCTTTTCTCTCTCTCTCTCTCTCTTGCATCCCTCGCTCTGCTCCAGTAAGCAGACTTGCCGGGACCGGGGAGGGCACCACCGTCATTAGGGTCCCGGCACGGAGTCACCAATTTATACTCTCATTAACGGATCCATGTGCTGCTCAGTATGTTACAAAAAGAGAAGAGGGGGGGAAGCCCTAGGACCACCCATGTGTTTAGGCCCCTTCAAAACAAAATGCAACAATAAAGAACTGTGTTCCCTCTGCCAGCTAAATGAGCCAATTCACGCGAAAGGGGGAGAAAAAATAAAAGTTCCAAATTAACAGAGGTTTTGATGCTACACGGGGTGTTTATGTGTTAACGAGAAGATGCTATTAATCAGGACTGAATGCTTGAAAGGCCCTTGTTATCAGATTTGTTCTTCTTTCCCCGCAAAGTGAAGGAAGCTGCGTATAAACGACAGGTTTGTTTTCAATAGCGCTCACTCAATTAGATACATTTAAACTTTTATAATGATTCCTAACTCATAAGACGAAGAAGATATGGAATCCTGCAGCTCTAGATAGTTTCCTTTAAAATTACCCGATCTTCAAATAATCTTCATTTCACAGGACGGATTTAGTTTGAGAGCCGCACGTCTGAAGCCGAGCAGCAGTGACAAGGTGCTAAAACCTTATTTCCAGTGACCCAGGGGATATTTTTCTTCCTGCAGAGAGTGACAGAGAGGCTGCAGGGGCGAGCAAATACGCAGCGCTACGAGTTATTAATGAACATGCCTCCTCGCTGTTCGAGGCAAACTCTGTACTTGTGGCCCTGCGTAACTCAGTGGGTAGAAAACAACACAAACATTGCATCAGTTAAGAGTTCAGCTCTCTGGGCCACCCAGGGTTGAAATACTTGAATGACTAAGAGTTTTCGACTGTTGAGGGGAAATTCCTGGAGATCTGTAGATGAACAAAATAAGTGAGAAGTGAATATATATATTTAAAAGCACAGCGATTTATATATATATAAAATGTGAGGCTTTGGGATCATATGCTATTCAATGTCTAAATATAGGCTTGGGTGAAAATACACGGCTTAACCTGGTTCTGTGATAAAATGCAGAGAGCACAGACTCACAGTCGACCTTTGTGAAGTGAAGCCGTCATTTACTAATGCTCCTCCATGAATGTCGGGTAGGTCTGCCAAACTGCTTTAATAATATCTTTATTATTATTATTATTATTTCTTTTAATCTGCCGTGTCCAGACAACCAAACTGGAAACCAGTAACATGGCTGTTCTCACTTATATATATTATAGTATATGCTGATCTTTGTGCTTTGTCAGAATGTGTTCCCACCATATGATGCCTGTTTATAATAAAACCAGTGCAGACATGTAGAGCTAGACCACCCAGAGCCGTCACTCGTGCACTCTCCTTAAAGAAAAGTCACAAGTCTTAATTATATCCATCCTCTGGGCGTGTCCCTCAACTCAAAACAGACATCTGAGCCGACCCCCCCGCCCGCCCCGCCACCAACATGCCGCAAAACCTCACCGGAGCCTTATGGAAAGAACATTTTTGGGCAAACACTCCAACCTTAGATGGAAATAAACCTATTCAGCGCAGCTCAAAGTTGTTTTTACTGAGGTTACCGAGGCTAATCTGATTTTAAGTTGTTCATTGTTGAACTATCTCCTCCTGTACCCTTGAACTCGTAAATGATCCCAAACTATTTTTTTTTAAAACAACAAAAAGAGGAGCCTGTCGAGGTTCTTTTGATGGCGAGATCGGCAGGATGTTAAAATCAAGAGGGAGAATTGTTTACCATATCAAAAGAGGTGCGATGAAACGGTAATATCAAAACCTGCACTCAGATGAAAGGGTGGAAACGACAAGACAGAACGTACACACACACAGACACACAACTGTGCACTGTAATAAGGAGGCATGTGCTCCAGGGAGGAGGATGTTGTGACTGCATTGTTCTTTTTCATGATCTGTAATTTTCAAGCCTCCAATGCTAAGGGAGCGGCCTGCTGGTCGACGCTCACAGCAGAGACATGAAGACAGGAAGAGGAAGAGAGAAAGAGAAAGAGAGGGATAGAAGTGAGTCTCTGCACAGGCAGGACCCCAGCGACTACCTGCCAGACAAATCCTCCTCAGGCTTTGATCCACTGCCCACTTCTCTCTCGCTAGTTCTTTTTTGTTTTAAAGCTGTTTTCAGTCGGGCAGCTGTGATGTTTAGCCCGAGTGCAACGAGACTCCGAGCACGCAAAGTAATAAAAGAAGGAACCACAACTCTGCTCCCAAGTCGAAACGGAAATGCTAAAAATAAAAAGTGAAATGATTTGTCGTCTCTCCCGTCCACTGCTTCCTCCCTAATGTTTTCAATATGATACCCTCCAAGGATCAGGGGGTTAATCTGCTTCTCTTGTATATTAGCCGAGATTGTATCGAAGCACATTTGTTCCAAGCAGCGAGGCTAATGACCCTGAGCCGACACTCAGCGTTCGGCTGGGAACTCGGGGGGGGGGTTTGTGTGTGTGCGTGTGTGTGGGGGGGGGCTAATGAGAGGGAATGGGAATACGAGCTACGGTCCATCATCTACTTAGGACCTAGACAGCAGTGTCGTCCTTCCCTTGGTCTAAACACGCACACACACACACAGGAAAACACTACAAGGAAACACAACCATTTTTCTTGTAAATGTACAACGTGCAGCGTTTAATCATCAACGAATCAATAATACATTTATTCTAAGGGATTGGTATGATTACTGTAAACAAGGAGTTCTGTCTTCGATATGGTCGTTTAACCAACGTGTGTTTCTGCTTCGGATTAATAACCAACTACTTCTTTTCAGTGTCCATAGATATTTAAAGTTATTCATTCCAGATGTGCAGGTGCATGCTCGTGGGAAGCTAAACATGGGTGTGTGTATATCTTTTGTGTATAACTCGTCATCCTTTCGGGACCAGTGGGTGTGACTGGGTGTGGGAGAGCTTCTGTTTGAATATATAGAATCGATTTCTAAGATTTGTCTTAGGTATTGAGATTTTGTGTGAAGGACCCCCTGGAAAACAAAATGATTTTCTCAAGGGTTTTATCCTAATAATGAAAACCTCAGTTACTGCTTCTAATCATAACTGTACAAATTACTGCAGCATGAAACGATACACAGATGCGTGAACAAAAGCGTGAAAGTCAACCTAACCCTAACCCTCAATGGAAATTAAACACCCATTATTCCAACAAGGATTAATGTTTAAAATGCAAACGTGTGCCACCATTTAAATTAATAATAGAGGTACACTTTATACCGTTTCATGGGTTTGTGGTTTCTTTATGGCTACTTAAAGTGGCAGCCATACTGTATATGTATGAACACACACACAGACTCTGTATATAGCCGAGTGAGGACTCCTCGACTGTGTGAGGCTGAGTGGATCCTGCTGCAATGGGGGAAAGCAGCAGGGGGCCACTCCGCTGCCTTGATTCCATTCAATTCGCCTCGCTCACTTCTCTGGCATATATAAGAATATTATGTGTGTGTGGAAGAAGAGGAATTGGATAGAGGAATAAATAACCCACTGCACTGCACTGTGCAGTATGTGTGTATAAGTGAGTGCATCTGCGTGTGTTGGGGTAATACCTCCAATGGCAGACTAATGATTGGCCTTATCGACACCCTGCAGTGAATGCGGGCCTTTGTCTCCTCTCGGGACGCATTATGGAAAGCTTAGGGGCGCTGCGTGTGACTCCTTCTCATTCTCACCCCCACTGATAAAAACCAGCACACACACACACACACACACACACACACACACACACACACACATAAAAAAAAAGGCAAATGTTATACGGCTCCGGCAAAGTTGAGACAAAAGACAGCCCTGAACTCCTGTCATCCCAATCAGCAAAAAAGTTATGCATAGAGCTCACAAACCCAGAAAAGTTCTCTGGCAAAAGACTAAAAAATTGAAGTAGGGAATTTACATTTTGGAAAAAAAGACGCCAGCGCCCGAAGTCACTGTTCATTTACAGTATACAACCAATAGTTTGACAGGATGGAAGGGGAAACTACATCAGGATGTGGGCTTTAAAGAAAGTTTCAATATCCATTTCAATGAAACTAAATAACAATGACTGGAAATTACACAAATAACTTACAGCCTATGGGATAAATTGTGTCGTTACTTAAAATGTTTGAGCATTTTAAGTTAATCAAAGAGATTAAAAGAAATAACATTACCACCAGTGCATCCATGACGTCTGTGGACATGTGGTTACCCTGAATGCAAAATGTCTGGATTTACTTAGAGGCTTTTATGTGGCTACATTTTTGTCTTCTATGTTTTATGATTCATGCTCCAAAAAATGTTCATAGGAATTTCACAATCGTCAAATTGTCTTATTTAGAATTAGAATATGAATCATATATACGATGTGGGTAACGGCTCTTTCATTCATGCACATCTGCAGGTATCTAAGGAACAGTTAAGGACACGTTTACACTTTTCTGTTCTTCACTGTGCTGATTTGAGGGTTAGAGGTTGGGGCAGGGTCCCTTAGTCAAGCACTTTATGAATTGAAAATGTTTTCCTTTCCGACGATGTCAGGCGTTACTTTCCCCGTTTTTTAAGACTTCAGCACACAGCCCCTCCGGGAAGAGAAGCCATTTCCCTGGCTGTTTCCCGCTGAGTCCATAAAACTCTCTCTCTATTTCTCCTCTGCGTTTTCTTTCACAGCCTTGTTTTCAAGTGGTTATTGGGCCGAATAGCCATTAAGTGGATTGTAATCTCACTCTCAGCGCTGTCTTTTTGGACTTTACCTCGTACTTCCCTCTCTGTCATTCACCGATCACTTATTTTCTTGTGAAATTACTCTAAGGGGATCATCAAAGCACAGAAGTTCCCCCTCTCTCTTCTTCTTTCTATTTCTCTCTCTCTCTGTCTTTCTCGATGATAAAGAATATTCAAACCTTCATCGAGTTTGTCTCTCTCTCTCTGCTCCCCACGCCGAGCTGTGAGGATTTAGGGGCCTTATTTAGTAGGCAGGTAGAGTCGAGTCTCCCCCATCCTTCCCCTCTCAGCAATTAGACCGAGGCCAGGAAGTGCCATGTTTTATGGCCTTATAAAGACATTAGAGGCATCGCTTCATTGGCCCTGACTTACTCTATTTACCCGTTCTACTCTATCTCACTCCTTTGTGGTCCTCTCTCGTTCTCCCTTTGAAATCCTCCCCACCAACATCCATCTCCGTCTTTTTCATCCCAACTCTCAGACCTTCTTTCTCTGCTCAATTTTTCAGTCCCTGCCCCGTCATGTCCATCAGTCTTTCGTCCATCCGTCCGATACGTCACCATTCTGGACACTTGTCCATCAGGTTTTTCTTCCCCTTTCCCCCCCCCAAACACACTGTTGTCCCCCCCCTCCCCCGCCTCACACAATTGAAAACCGTCGTCCGCTCTTTTCGCCCGCTCTTTTTGCGCGAGCATGAAACTGACAATTACTCGCTCTGTCCCCCCCCGTCACGCAGCGAATCAATACGACTTGACAGAGTGACTCATTTGCCTGTCATTTTTTCCCATATGCGATTCCTCTGAAATATGAAACTGAGAGACACACTGTGGCTGGAGCCCCGCCCGCCTCCCTGCCTCCGCACAGACAAATGGACACCAAAGAGAGAGAGAGAGCTGCGCCGGGTCCTGAGTCCCGGCAGCTTTTTAAAAGCCAGCTTAGACAGACTTGGCTGCTCTTGAAAGACTTTCTCTTCCACTGGAGCAGAGGACAGACACAATTGAGAGGAAAAAGAGAGAGAGAAGAAAGAGCGGTGGCACGTCTGGGTACTTGCTTATAACATCCTCCACCTTTTTCCTTCCTTTTCTTCCCCCTGAGAAGACATTTATTCCTCAATGAGTTCAAAACCACTTCCATTCGAAAACAACTCTGTCCGACCCGACTGGGGTTATTTGGGCAAGAGATTTTGCACAGTTTCCTTGGAGGGTAGTTTCCCATTCCTTCACACCAGCATTCTGCACGCCCATAGCCCAGCCTTTACTCTTTCTTACCTGGGAATCGAACATCTAGCCCAGATAGAAGGACAGTGATGGAAGAATGTAAATAAAGAGACTTGTTGCATAGACCTGAGACAGTGGGTGGTCTGAGAGGAGATTGCACGAGTCAGGCAGAAAGAGAAAAGGTGCACGAGACGCGAGGAGCTAGAGGAGAGAATTGAGTTTGATGTGAAATGAGACAAGCTGAACTGGATCTGTGTGGAAAACTAAGAAACCCTGGACTGGCTCCGAGAAAATCGTCTTGTTCCTGGTTCCAAGAAAAAAACTAGAATCCCACCGCTGCTACTGTAACCTCCGAGTGGGAGGCTGAGGTGGAAGGGAGTCTCACAAGAGAGGAGGATGACAAGCACAGAGAAAAAACAACATTTTCTTTTCCTCCGGCTGCCTCCTTCCCTTTTAACCATTCCTCCTATC
Source organism: Pseudopleuronectes americanus (assembly GCA_038501795.1). Classification (NCBI taxonomy): domain Eukaryota; kingdom Metazoa; phylum Chordata; class Actinopteri; order Pleuronectiformes; family Pleuronectidae; genus Pseudopleuronectes; species Pseudopleuronectes americanus. The sequence continues at coordinate 16,726,694 of CM076724.1, forward strand.
TGTGTACGGTGGCAGCCGCTCCGGTCATGCCTGCACGCTAGCGAATGATTTACTGCCGCTTTCAGCCTCACACAGAGAGGGAGCGCTGGGAGATTAGTGTGTGAGAGACGCTCACTGTGGGAATCGCTGAAACACAGTTAAGACAATACGGTGGCTCTTCTCCCAGTTTCACTCCTGTGTTTGGGCTTTTGGCTTCGCTGGTGTCCAAGGTAATGATTTATTTTTTGTCCCCCTGAAACATTGGATTTATTTTCTTTTTAAAATATTTTAATGAATTCTCGAGAGAAAAGGTTGAATCCTCACAACGTGAAATGGAATCTATGTATTCTGACAGAAAACAGGAAAGATAGACATCTGTGATAACACAGGTAAAGGATAAGTAAATACTGATAAAGCCATTTTCACATTACACCACTTCATGCATGAAACATGATTATTGGATGAAGGTTTTATGATTTTATTGTTTCACTAGTTTGTCAAAGGGCAGTGACACAATGTCAATTCACCGTAAAAGGAAATTCAATAAAATAGCTGATAAACTAAGAATTAAGTTAATAAAAAATAATAATCTGACAAGTTTAGGGGACTGATATCTATGAGTGTGTACTATCAGATCCAAATTACAATCCGGATCTGGTGAATTTTAATGTGGTTTCATTTAGGGAACTGTTGGACCTTGGCCGAGTTATGTGCTTTCCAAATCCAATTCTAGTTTCACACTCACACAGTTACAATCTCACCAAATGGCGTCACTAGTCGACCTATGATATTTAACCAAAGCCACAGTCGTGACGAAAAAAACCAGTTCCCACCAACTTACTTCTACATTTTTCCGAGAGATCTAATCATATAAATAAAGAAAGAGCCGTTGCTGCTCGGCTCCTCGTCAGCACGGAGAAATGAACGTGTGGGAAAACAGAGGAGAAGATAAAGAGATTGCAGACAGTGCAGAAGAGGAGGATGCGGCGGCAGGTGAGTCAGAGCCGGCGGTACGTTCCTCACCTGGCGGCTGTGGCTCGTCGCCAGGGACACACACAAAAGCAAACAGTCACACTCGTACACATAACAAAAAGAACGAAAAAAAAATAGAAAACACGCACATGCATGGAAACACTACATCAACCCCTGGTACACATCTGATTCAGGCAACCAGGTGGAAGAGGACACACACAGACACACACACACACACACACACACACACACACACACACACACAGAGAGACACACACAGACACACACACACGACATGTAACCCCAGGGCACAACCAAACTCTCTTACCTCTCTTTCATCACTCTTGTCTTGTTCTCATCGCGTTCCTCTCTGGAAGGGGGGTGGGGGGGGGTGTGCTTCCCTTTCTTTCCTCGGCGGTGAAGCCCAAAGCTGCTGCTTCTAGTTCTGTTTCCTCTTCTCATGTCACTCAGCTCCTTTCCGAGACCTGAAACAGAGGACGACAGAAAGAGGAAGCCAGCCGTTAGGACACGGTTTGAGTAGAACTGAGATATCACCACCAGAGTCTGGGCCTGGTGGGATAGTTTGAGATACAGGTGAAGGGTTTCATGACCTATAAAAGTTTGAAGTATTCCATCCCAGACCTCGAGTCACTGTTTTATAAAGTCAGTGTAGCAAGGTGTGAGGTTCACGTAGGGGTCGGGGAGAAGTGATGGCCGCGTGATACAGTTCACATGCCTGTGTTGGCTTGTCACTGTGTCTATTCCCTCCTCCATCTTTTGTTTGCGTAGACGAAGCTGACGTGTAATTGTGCTATCAAGAGGAGGATTTTACCCCCGACCACACTGCTTTGTACACAGACAGGCTTTGTGTGTGTGTAGTGGTTGTCTTACAGTGCAAAGATGAAATTGCTAACAGCCGTGACAGCCTGCATTGCGTACTTTTTCGCCCGTCTCATTTGCAGACTACAGCTGCACAGATAAAGCGCGAGGGTTAAGCAAATATTGTACAATGGCCAGGAAACAATGGAGCATCTCCATCCCTCCCCTGTCTCTCACACTCACGTACCCATTCACACCAACTGCGGCACTGCTGAATGTGTGTGTGTGTGTGTGTGTGTGTCTGAGTGCGTGTGAAAAAATGACTGGAACTGCTTGTCCTCTTTATTACTGTGAACAGAACAGACACCCCTGCTCCCCTCCCATTCATTTTAATCTCTATTCTTAGTGATAAACCTCCTCCGTCACACTCTCTCTCTCTCTCTCCCGGTCTGTGCCCACCCTCCCCGCTCCACCCGCACCACCCGCACCCCCCCAAGCCTGGTGTCGACCCTCCCCAAAAAAACCTGGGCGAAGCGGCAACAGTGCTCCTTTGTTTGCCCTGCTCCCCTCCTGCCCCCTCGTCCTGCCATGGAGGACGCTGGTTAGCGGGGACGGAGGCATGTCTTGACAGGAGGAGAGGGAAGGATGGGGAGGGAGGGACAGCAGAGAAATATGTAGGTGGAGGGAGGGTCTTAAAGTAATTTTTCCAGTTATACCCCCCCTACTCTCTTTAATTTCTGCACTTTTCTGTCCATTCATCGTGGCATGAGAGGGGCTTCTCAGAGCGTGTCTGTGGCGAGGAGGGACAACACCCTCACTGAACCCACCGACTCCAGTCCACGAAAAAAATGAATTTACAGTGAACAGTTTCTGGTTGGGACTAAAAGGATCTAATTTTAAACTCCAAAGTAGAGCTGGTGGAGAGGGAAGAGAAAAAAAAACTCGTTGACTCTGGGTTTTTATTTCTGCTCCAAAAGGACAAACACTAAAATGTGAAACGTTCCCGATATTCCAACAGGCGACTTTCGTAAAAATAGCCCATAAAGTACACAACTTGTAATTTCTCATTTGCGCAAAGAAAATACTGGACCTGCCCGCTGAGGTTAGTCCAGACATAATTTTAGGCGTTTGGTTCTGCTACCACGGATAGCGTGGCAAACCCAGTTCTCTAATAGCATAAATACTGCTCTTGTAATGGAGCCTGGGGCACGTCTCATTTGGAAGAGGAGGCAGCACAGTAGAGCAGTGCTTTCTCTCTCAGCACAACACATACACACTCACACACACAGACACACACACACACACAGTGGCAGCTCCGAGGCAATCGGATCATTAACCCGGACTAATCTGCAAACATTATGTTTATAGAAAATGCTTTTCCAGCTTAGGCGCACTCACAGTCGAGCTATGCTAATCCATTTTGGATGTTTTTTTTCTGCGTGCATGTGGGACGACGTGTTTGTGAGTTATGATGACACGTATGAGTTATGATGACATGTGTGTGTCCGCGCTGCTGGGTGTGTGTCGCGTCGCTCAGTATGCACGTGTGTGCACTTGTGTGTCATGGCTGCCTGTGCGCTTGCTGTCTGCTGTGACAGACACAGAGAGAACATGACAGAGACAGTGAGAGAGTGCGTGAGCGTGACTGCGTGTGTGTTTGTGTGTGTGTGACTGTGTGTTGTTACTTTGCAGCTCGCAGCCTTGATCTAGTCTCCTACCTCTCTCGGACACCCTGCTGCGCCTGCTTCATTAATCAATAGGACAGATAAAGACAGACTCCCGCTGCGCTGGGAGGAAGAATGGTTGCATGCGTGCAAGGGAACGTGTGTGTATGTGTGTTTGTGTGTGTGTGTGTGTGTGTGTTGGTTTCTGCATGTACGGTGGCGAGAAAACCCTGGGGGAGAATGTGGCAGACGTGATGCAAACCCTTCAAGGCTTCCTGCCCACACAGAGATCATCTGCACTAGATTTGCTTTCTTGTACCATTTGATAGATGATATGCATAGATTGAGATATTTGCCAGTGTATTCACTCCAACCTCCGGCGCCCTTCCACGTCTACAAAAGATCAAAGAGGAAAAACAAATGGAGTGTGTTGTGTTTTTCGGAGGGCGCCAATTTCAATTTCATTCCCCTCGATTTCTCACCTTTGAAGGACTCCGGGTTGCGGGAAGTGGTGCAACTAAATTTGGAAGAGTTTTAATATTTGCCAAAAATCACACTGGGCATGAAACTGCTTTGATGCCACAACTCGTCTTCCTCGTCTACAGAGTAATCCTACGATTTAGATTTTATGGAAAATCAGCAAAGGAAGCAAACACTCCTGTTGGTCGGATGAGACTCTCACCCTGAACCAGGAACAACTCAATTACACACACAATTGTAATTACTGTGCTGCCTCACTCCAAATTAATGTGACTATCTACATTTTCTTAAAAAACATCTCCAGGGTTGGTTCAGGAAAATCTTTTCTGGAAATGGTTTTTAATGCACCTTCGGGCACACTGGGCGAATGAAGTGGAAACTACTTAGAAGCTTAAAAATAACTTACTCGGGCAGAGAAGGCAGAATTGTCAAGTGCACTTCTGGTGTTTTCATCGTTTGAAATATTTTCTGTCAAATAAAGAGCTTGTGAGACCGAACACGGGTGAAAGAGAAACACTCAGAGCCGCCACTAATAAGATGGAAAGACTCATAATGAGATCAAACGTAGCTTGTTGGGCGTCGTCTTTACAAATCCACCTGCTGTATTTACTCATCTGTGACGGTTTATTGTGACAGTTAAGGACAGGATTAGTAATAAGACTGACTTGTTTAAGATATCAGGCCGAAAATGTTCCAATGAGTCAAAATATGATTCAGGAATCAGACGCCCACAATGTAACACTGTAGCTTGAAGGTGAGAGTGTGCGACTTCGTTTCAATTTTTGAAAAAATATTCTGAATATTAAACAAAAAGCGTAAAAAGAAAGATTTTTCAAAACACGTAAAAGTCTGTTATATTTCTAGAAACTTTTATGTTTAATAAACATTTTTTAACATAAGTCCCCAAAGTGCAACAAATTGAAGTCCATCAATGTGATTTTTTCTGGTAAAGTGAATAATTGCAATTTTGGACGTAATGACTCAGAGACAGTAGGATGTGGGTATATTTTGTTACTGTGAAGGAGGAATGTGTCATTTCCTGTGGCTCTGAACGCCCCAACTGACTTGAATGTAAAGCCACAGAAGCCGTTTATCCCACAGCGCCTAAATCCTGCAGAACTGTTATCAGGCGCTGGGAGTTTCTGCCTCCACAGTAAAAGGGCAGTTTCTTTTTTCTTTTTTTTTGGGTTGTTTTCAATGTAACTTCTGATATTTGGCCGGGGCTCAGTGCCCTCTTTGTTGGCCATTGTGTGACATGAATGAATCGTTCTTCCAAGTTTCATACAGAGATGCACTGTGTGAAACCATAGAAACACCTTTGACACCATTACACTGCACCACAGACTGTGTGCGTGACATCAGGGTTTTAACTGTTAATCTACAGTAAATTCTTTCAGTTGATTAGAGAAATATCAATTATCTTTTTTTATATAGTATTTAATAAATTGTAAATTAGTATTAACCTGCTTTCTGTATGCTTTTAAATGCCTTTGAAGTAGTGAGACTATTTTTACAGATTTTTTAATTTTAAGTGAGACTATGGGGATCGTCAAAGACGTAGTAGCTCAATGCTAAAACTAGCTATAAGGAAAAGTTATCGCTCTTACAATAATAGATTTGCAAATACTAGAAATGTGCATCTCTTCTACTTCTGACTTAAACAATGTAGATCTCCTTTTTTTTAGCTATTCATTATAAAACCTGATGTGTATCTAATATTCTGAAAATATCCTTATACTATGTCATGAACGTTATTTACAAAAATAAGAAAAAAAATTCATAATGTATGATTTGTGTGATGCAGTAGCTGTTTTTAAATGGGTTTAAAATCAGTGTGTAAGTGGTTTTCTTGTTGCAAGAATGAGCTTAAATGCACAAACTTACAACACAACTGTTGTAACAGTGTATAGAGTACATGACCCGTTTTAATTCTTTATCCTATAATTTATAGAAAAAAGTTAAATCCAGACATGAAATCCTGTCAGTTCCTCACCCGAGATGCCCCGATTGCACGGCCACATTGTGCGATTTGACATTGTGCCGACGCCTGACGCTCAGACAAAGGAGCCGGTGCAGGCCTCGAGGGGGCAGATGACAAACACTCCTAAACCAGGGCCAGACATAATCCCCCCCCCCACCTCCCGCCCGACCCCACAACAAACGCACAGCGGAGGGGGACTTATTCAGTGCATATTAGGAAGGTGAAGGAGGCCAGGCACTGAGGGACTCTCCACACTTGGCCGTCCTAATCATCCGAGACAACCCCTCCAGAGGGCGGGCCCCCGCCCAATCACCGTCCCGCTTGCGAAACCCCCCACTCCACCCCCCCGACGCATGACCCAGACACATCCAGGAGCGTTTACAAGGGCGGGCGGCCATGAAGTGGGGAAGCGGACCAAACTGAACAGCCCCCCCCGGGAGCTGTAGTTTAATTGTCCATCTTCTTGGTCCAAATTAAACAAGCTCGAGCGCGTTCATATATCCATCCACACACACACACACACACACACACACACACAAACACACACTTCTCCCACCACCCTGCTTTTAACAGACTGGCACGTTCCATAGAGCATGCCACTGATGCAGAATGATGAGCGAGGCCCCATTGTCTCCTTATATTGTCTTCAATTAGGCAGGAGATGATGGGAGACAATGACAGAAGCATTTGTAATCATGAGCCCCACAAACTCACGCTGGGACACAGAACTTCATTACGCCCAATGGTCCCTCATCGGCGATAAAAACGCTGAATCTGTGCGGCTCAGCCTTAGGAAGTTTCTGAGCCGAAATGGCCCGGAAAGAAGTGAGTCACCAGGAAATGCTGCAGGGGGTTCTGAAACCGAACACAACAACAGACAGGGGCGGGAAACTCTTCTTTTATCTGCGCTGCAAGAGAACAGCAGGTTTCAACATGAGCGATTGCACCCATCATCTTATTACATATCCTGTTCACTTACCTGAGATCTCATCATACGCAAGGTGAAGACGCCGGTATTTAAAGTTTTACAAGTTCAGGATTGGGAGTGAAGGAAAAGGGGAGAGGGGAGGAGTATTTCTTTTTTGCTGATAATACTTTAAGAAGAACAAGAAACTCAAAGCATTTCTGAGCTGGGTTTTCAGGGGATGAATTAACAGGGCGTAAAGTGTAGTCATGATGTCCTTTCATCTCGAGCACATACATTTTGTACAAGCTTAGCTGAGAACAGAAGCTCTGGTGTCAGCTCAGCGCTGTCTGTAGAAATGAGACTTCTCAAAGAAAAAAAACTCAAGAGCGCATTATCTGCATTTACCTGGAGTGGGTTGAGCTGAGGAACGACTCTAACCCGACATCTTGCCGGCTTTGTACGTCCACGCGTCATTTAAAATCACCTTGCAGCGGTGGGCTGTTGGGCTTTGATAGAACCACCCGACCGGACAAATACCGCTTTCATAAAATTGTGCAAATGATTTCTTTCAACTAGGAATCGCAGCGGTATTGTCTCCCCCCCCCCGTCCCTGACCCGTCTCCCCCCCACACCCAGTCTCTCCTCTCTCCTCACGGCACAAAGAACTAATCGGAGACGAACACTCGCACCAGCTCTGACACATTGTCAAACCAAAACCAAGGTTTTTTCTCCAAATCATGTAAGTGAAGCGTGAGGTAAAAGCCATCATCCACGGAGGACAACAGAGGGGGTGAGTGGAATAGCTGCGCATTTCCCCCAACATCCACGCCCCATGGATTATATATTAGGCTCCCTTTTTACCCATCTATCCCCTCAGCAAGCTCTTGCACATGTACAGTATCAAACAGGGACCAGATAGTTCCTGAAACGTTTTTGGTTTTTGCCCATTTGCAGATGAAATCAGCCGGCGACGGGTGCCAGTGGGAGGGGAGGGGGGGGGGTATCCATCGAGGCGAGCTGCCCCGGGGCCAAACAACCTTTCCTGCAAGGCCCTGCTCCCTTATCTGATTCCAGCAGCCGGGGCGAGATGATGGCCATGCCAGCCAGAGCCTTTGATTTTTTAAGTCTATCCCTCTGCCTTCACACTGCGTTATTGATCGCCGACAGACCTCATTTTGTTCCACCGGCTGAAGAAAACCTTCGAGAATGCTCCATTTGTAACGTGATCACCCAGATGAGGATGGAAGCGAGGTGGACAGACACTAATCCTCTCTTTAGTCCCCAGCATCGTGGACTTTCTCATCGCCCGAGGCCCAGATGACTTCCCTCTCCCTGACGCGAGGAGGGGTCCGGGTATAATCCACACAGAGGTGTCACTTTTTTCTGTAGAACAATTGTTGACCGTGGCTGGGAGTGGTGGTCAAATCTGATGCCGACCACATTTAACATCCACCAAAAGAAAAGCTCCTTTTTACAGTAAAATTAAATTAAAATTAACAGCATTCCGATCAAAGCTTATTTCTGCAGGGCCCTGTTCTGTTAAAACGTGTGCTCATCGACCTCTGCAGATCTGACACATTCCTCCATGTTGAACCGCTGCAGCGCAACAGCACAGTGCAGGGAGCGTCTGCCTCATCACTCCGCCCAGATGGCAGCAGGAAGTATGTAAATTGGTTCATTAACCTTACAGCGCTCTAACCAGTGGGCCGTGCAGGAGGGCTCCAATCCAGCCGGGGTTCCTTGAATTTTATTAACGCACGCTAATGGCACAGAGAAACTTTTTCGCGAATGGCCTGAGGTGGTTCCTCGCGGTGGTGTTATCAAACACTGTACTAATTATACATGACATCCCTCTGATTAACACTCCTGTGATTATTGCACCATGTCAGATCATCTTCTCTAAACCCCCCCCCCAACCGCCCAGTTAGAAGACAGTCATCCATTTTCTTGCCGAGAAAATATTTCAGAGGAAGGGAGGCGGTGGGAAAAAAATGAAAGAGGCCCAATATCGTCACAGCCACCCCCCCACCCCACCCCCACCCCCCTTCCTGCGCGCCCCCAACGAGACGGCTTGGATCTTTAACCCCTGACAATAGAATGGCATGACGGAAAAGAAGCAGGGTGATGGGGGGGGGGTGAAAATGTGAAAAGGATCTGCGTGTTTCAAGCTGTGTTTCCCCCCCAGCGCTCTCAGAGTGTGTGAACAATTCGGCTTGTGGTGTGTGTCAGCGTGCGAGCCACCAGCAGTGAGGGCTTGCACCTGGAGCAAGGAGGGGCATGCGAGAGGTCAGGGGTCAGGATCGGGGTTCTCTTCCTGAGAGGGCCAGACGATCCCCGCGGCTGCCTTGCACAACGTGGGCCTTTCACCATCTCCTTCCTCCTTCTCTCTCTCTCTTGCTCACTTCCTTCTTCCTTTTGGAAAACACTGCGGTAATCCATAACCCACTCAACTTTCAGCGGGCGCAATTATCCCTCCTGTTCTCTCATTTTTCTCCCCTCGGAGGGAGATTCAAAAACAATTAACCTCTTCCCGGCTGGAGACTTTTCCCCGGGAAAAGGGCACGGTGGTAATTGAATGACTTCAACATTTACATTCCTGACCACGGCTTCGCTACTGCCACGCAGAAATCTGGTTAGAGAAAAATCCTAATCCGTGGCCTTGTGATTGTCCGATGTTAATATCGTGGATGTTGTGTAATCACGCAACGGAGACAGTGTTTTACTTGGAGCGGGATTTAACAGGACAATTTGGTGATGTTTACATAACACCCTGTTGACCTACTTAAACACAATAGATTTGCATCATTCGGACTCAAACATGTTGACGGGCTAGTGAGGCTTTTGAAAACCAAGCCTATGCAGATCCCTTCAAATAATAATTATTCTCGTGTCAAACTGACTTTCCTGTAAAGTGGACGATTTCACACCGAGTGTCTACAAGCTTCGGCGCATCCCCTCACATCCTACGCCTTCAATAAAATGTTCTCCTCTCCCCCTTCGTTACGAAAGGGGGCCTCCTATTCATCTCCAGGTAGAAAAGCCTCAAAGTGTAGGAGGGCAGAACAGCTTGCTGCACCCATTGAGCTTTTTATTACTTCCCCCTTCAAAGGGTGGTGGCAGAGACGTCCTCCGTCTCCTTGATGCCATGATACGCTCAAGAGTCAGCCCTCGGAGGGAAAACACGCACAGACAAGTGGAGGGATTTCGACCCAGAGCCCCTGCGCAAATTTTACCCAACACGTGTTCTTCAAAAACAACACATCAGAGAAGATTACATGGTTTGCGGACACAGAGGGAAAACACTCCAGCTGCTGTAGGGGGATAATCTTTTAACAAACAAGTCGATCAAAAAAAAACGGACGCTTGATGAAAACAACCTCGGACTACGCACAAAAACGATTAACCTCGTTCGAGGAGAAACAGAGAAAAACATTACGTGCCACTCCACTTCAGATTTCAACTGTTGTCAAGCAAAGACGTCCGACAAAGAGTCCACCGCAACCAGCCATTTTGCATAAAGCAAGCTAGCTTATTATCTAGCTTACCCAGCAGCGGCCAAATGATGTAATCCCCAACCAACACACATCGGGAAAACAAAGACGTGTGCTCCCAAAGATGATTGTCAAAAATAAAAAGTCCACATATCAAAGCATTTTCAACCAACTCCCACTTCTGATTAGCGTTTTTTCCTCCTTCAGAAGTCGCCTCGCCTTAAGAACCAACTCAGAGACGCCAACCGCCCGAGTCGAGATGCGACAGAAAGCATCCGAGGGCCCCGTTTAAAACCTCCAGTACAGGAAACGTTTTCACTTTAAAACATGGTGATGCTTTAATTTTTGGTGCTCAAAAGTCTCACTCTTTAGTTATTAATAGTAATTATATTAATAATAATGTTCCCTTTGTATTCCAAGATCAAGTGTGAGGATTATTATCATCACGCTGGAAAAAACTTAAAACACAAGGAAACATCAAGCTTCGGGGCCTCGTGTGTAGAACAGAGGAAGAAGAAAAAAAAATCTCTGAGCAGTGATATAATTATAAAGAATGTGAGAAAACCAAGTAGCACAGCACGTTGGAACAAAATGGAATAAAATAACTACAGGCACCGAGCCATACCTACAGTCGTGTAGACGCTCACGGGGGAACAGCGGCGCTGAAATCTCACCCGCTCGCACACAGACACACAAAGAAGAAGAAGAAGTCTTTGATGTTTCCCCATGAGTGTGTGTGTGTGTGTGTGTGTGTGTGTGTGTGTGCGTTGCAGCTGTGTGAGTCACCCACCCTACATCCAAGATCCATACACAGAGGAGGCAGCAATGGGAGCAGTGGCGATAAAACTGCAGACATTCACACACACCCATGCACACACACACGCGCACAACGCATGATAGTGATGATATCGGAGGTAAAGAGGTAGAGAGAGCACGGGGCAGGGCCGAGCGAGAGAAAAAAGAGAAGGAAGAGAAGAAGAGGAAAAACTAAAGGAAGAAAAAAAAACCTGGCCGTGTTCCAGACAGCCTGAAACTTCTCTTGATCATTATGTCTAGCCTTCAGGTGACTGGGGTCGGGCCGACTGTTGGCGGTAGTGAGGTTGAGGGTGGTGGGAGGCTTAGGGGGTGTGTATGTGTGTGCGTGTGTGTGTGTGCGTGCGTGTGTGTGTGTGTGTGGGGGGGGGTTATAGATAACACAGCAGCCAGACAAAGGGGGAATAAGAGGGCTGCCTACATACCACCAGCATCAAGGAAAGGGAGGGTGTGAGGCAAGGGGGGTGGGTGGGGGCAAAAAAAAAGAGAGAGAGAGGGTTATAAAAATTTGATTAGACGATCCTTTGCTGAAGTGACTTTCTGTGTCGGTTTGCTTTTCTTTCTTTTTTCTCCCCCTCTCTCCCTCTCTCTCTCCCTTCTCTCTCTCGCCTGAGTTCCCCTCCCTCCTCGCTCCTCCAGAGCAGCGCCGCCTCAGAGAATGGGGCAGACAGATTTTATAGGTCCTAATTAAAGCCATCTGAAGCCTTTCAAAACATCAAATGGCCCCGGTCCCCAACCACCACCACCACCACCACCACCCGCCCCTTACGCTCTCTCCCTCTGATTGTGCAGAAATCAGGGAAAGAAAGAGAAAAGAATCAGAAGGCACCCAATTTTTTTTCTAATTTTTGCTTTGACTCCTAAATGTACATACAATTTGCACCCAGACCCCCCCCTCCACTCATTTCCATAAAAGGGTTCAGTGAGTGACACGACCTCAGAGAGTCTCTGGTCAGACTGGAATTTGACAGGGATGCTTGTTTGCCCTTTCTCTAAAAATAAAAGCATTCCCAGTTCGGCCCTCTAAACTTAAAAAAGGGACATGTTTCTTCTTCCCCGGTCATATCCTGGGTTGGAAATGACACATGGCTGTTGAAGATCCACCCTTATCCTGTCTGGCTGGTTGAAGAGAAGTGTAGCTCTGTTGGTTTCAGCGCTCCATTTCCCCCCCCCTCTCTCTCTCCCCTCTTGCCCCCCCCTCCTCTCTAATTGTCCTCATTGAGCCGTGTGGACCGGTTGCACTGCCGGCCTGGGGTCAGGGGGTTTGCCGTGTGCTCTTTTTTTTAAAATCTATATCTTCATGCTATGGCGCTGCGCGGACACGAGCCACACATGCACGTCCACTCTGAAGACGGATCCACGGGGACGCACAGCGCGCGCGCACGGGGCCGGATGACCTCTCGGACCATCGGGCACAACGTGAAGTCACACGATGCGGGTTTTAAAACTTTAATTCACGTGTGGATTTAAAACAGAAAAAGGACAAGAGCGCATAGGGCGCAAAAGTGACACATGGAGCCAAACGTGTTACGCAGAATAAACTACACAAAAAGACAATAGACACAAGGTAAATATGAACTATTAGTGATGAATTAAGGATTAGATGAGACAAAAAATAGAATATGGCCTACTTACGATTCATTTCAATAACTTCTGGGCGTTATTGTCTCGCCCCTGCGCCTCTCCGAGCGTCTGGACACGGAAAAAACTGGCCGCTCCTCCCGGCGAGGCGCGCTCCTTCTCCGCCACAGGACCGGGTCGGCTTCGCGCGCCGGCGGTGGAAGTTTTCGCGCAAAGAGGAACAACCGGTGTTTTTTTAAATCGGTGCCGAGGAGGACACACCGGTGGACGTCCGATCCCGCCGGTGTCAGGTCTTCAGTGATGCCCGCACTCGCCGGGATTGTGGGCTGTGGAGGAGAGGGAGCGCACAGAAAGGCGTCATGTGAGCCGGGCGGCGCCGCGCCATTGGCCAGCCGCGGATCAGCGTGATGAGGCTGCTCCGGCGCGCCATTGGCCCAGAGCCCCCGGGAGCGGAGGCGCCTCCTTCGGCTTCGGCCGTGCGCAAGAATGTGAGTGCGGCGCACTGTTCATAATGTTCAGCAGCCGGAGGGGGGGTCGGCGGTGGCGGGGGGGGTTGCATTAAGTAACAAATTGTTCCAAAGATCTTGTCATCGACGCAAAGAGTTGAAGCGCAGTGAGGAGAACGTGCACATTCTGCTTCCTCTATGAAAACACAGAGAGAGAGAGAAGGGCTGAGTGTCTGGTGAGTCCACACCAACTCCTACATGTGGCTGACAGCACAACTTAAACACTTTAAAGTAAATAAGGCTAAATATGATGTATAAGGGTTCAACGTTACAGTCGAGAGAAAAAGGTGGGAAAACCTCCATTTGGAAGATTCATCTAAAAACACGACAGGTTAAAGGTTAAACAACTTTTTAATTAAATTGATCTTTCATATCTTCAGTCAGTCGGTGAGTTCTCAGAGGTTTGTTATTGTAGCAAAGCCCAGATTATAAGATTATCAGTACTTCAAATGGGGAAATACTGAGTCCACTTCATGTATCTGCTCTTGATGTGACGTAACAGGCACAGCAGCAGGATTACGTTCGACAATACGAGCAGGGACACATCCTCTCATTGTGTCTCATATTGTCGGCAAAGGAAAAAATACTTAAAAGGAGAAAAGCACAAACGATTAGAGAAAGGCCCCCCCATGATCTGAGATGTGTAAATTAACCAATGCTACTCTTTCCCTCTTTCCAAAAAGGCCATGTTGAATGTTTCCACGTTGAACAGCCTAAAGGAACCTTTACCATGTCTGTTTGGATCCTAACACGTTCTGAAGCTCGATTCATTATTTAAAAGTCGTGCGGAGGAAGGTAAATGACAGGAAGTGATGCAACCTATGGATCCTGCAGTGGCAGCAGGATCACGACATCCCGTGATATTCTCTCCGACATGTTTTGCAACAAAGGGAGCATGACATGTTACGTGTTTGTCGTCTTTGTTCTTCCACTTTTTTCGCATTTTCTTCGCAGTTGGACGTCACAGAGGACATCGCTCTCTCTCTCTCTCTCTCTCTCTCTGTCTGTCCCTCTCTCCGTCCCCCTCTCTGGTTCTCAGGAGTGTGATGGAGGCAGAGGAACTCAAGGGTTCTGTATGGTCGGGAAATAGAGCGCAAGTAATCCGGAGCGCGCATCTTCCAGCCCCCCCTCTCCCGCTCGGGCTGCGGCATTAAATCAATATTCCGCAAAGCTTTCTCTTGTTTTCACATTCACTTGACTGCTGCCGTGAGGGCCGAGCAGCCGCTCCCCCTGATTTTTGTGGCACTTGGACCCCCCCACCCCCCAAGCCTGCCTCGTCCTTCTTCCTCCACCTCCCCGCCCTCCCCTTCACTTCATGGCAGACACCCTCGTTCGGATGGCTCCAAGGCAATGCACCCATTCCGTTTGTCTCATGCGTTAATGCGGCAGGAAGATGGCAAACGCGTTATCTAGACACAAAACATTATCTCCACCTCGCTCCCCCCCCAACACCGTGAAACAATGATTATTAAAAGCTTGAGGAGTGTGTTCAGGGGGTTTCGAGGCTTGTCGTCACACTTAAAGAACATGAAATATGTTTCACAACACCCTCGATTTTTTGAATTTTTCTCTTTGACTCGAGATGATGCTTCCTCTTTTCTTTGCCACTTGCGAGCACTTTCAGTACCGTCTTTCCTGTCGCCCCGGGGGGAGTATGGCTAACGGCATTAAGAGTGGACGTGTGACAGTAGCTTTTTTTTTCTTTCTTAACCATAAACCCAGCCTAGCACTTCCTTTTTTTTTAAGATTTTAAAGCTCGTGCTGCATCATCCCGGTGTACGATACTGGTTTGTACATTCACACACACACTCACATCCCCGCCGTTATGAAAGCAAAAGCCTGCCTCTGCAAAATGGGTCATACACTGCAGTCACTTTATCTCAGCGAATGCATTGTGCTCGTGTGAGGGGTAGACGTGCGCATGTGCGATTACACATCAAAGCGAAAGACTAAATGTTAGAATGAGAGTGTCTTCCATGAAACAGGACTTGAGCAAGTGGAACCGTTTGGCGTTTTTCGGGGGGTTGCAAGCTTCTGTCATAGTTTTGCCCCGAGAACCAAAACATAAAAATCTGTCTTTAATACCTTTTAAACAAGAGGAAGGTGCCCTCGCTCAATAATAAACTCCAGGGGCATCTTTTTTTTTCTCATTCCACTGCAGCGCTCAGTTAAAGGCTTATATTCCAGCAATTTCAACCCATCATCTGAACACACAGGATTTGCTCAGAACACCATCCGTTTCCTCGGGTTCGTGTGTGAGGATGCACAGTCGGGCTAATAGGAGGACTCACACACACACACACACACACATACCCTTGCAGATATTTCCCCCACTGCGGAGTGATTCTGAGCTGTGGGGTTCAAAGCCTTGCCAGTCAAAGACGGGGAGACAGCTCCGTGCTGCCGTCTTATAGAACCATCACGGCGCGGGGCTAATCCGCGGCGCGTTCCAGCCCTATATTTAGACCAATGTTTTGTGAACACTTAGCATAATTCGCTGAGACGAAAGGAGCTTTCGGGAGCTGTTAACCTCGTCTCTTTAAGACTCAATTGGAGTTTTTTTTCAGACGCGCCCTCCGAAAAAAAAAGCACCTGTTCTCGCCCTTTGTCGCCCCGTGAAACGCTCCCGGCTTCAATGAGGGAAATAGTTTGCGGTGAATGGAGTCTGGTGCTGCGGTGTGACAGTGAGGACATGTTGTAAATGTGAGGAGGTGGTGGATTCTTTCAGCTGCTTTCGTGAGAGAAATGGTATTAAGGGAAATCAATTCCCCCCCAGAAAAACAGCGTGAACTTTGGGGTTTTTAAAGGTTCCCTCGCTGGCTCCATCACTAATCTTTATGGCCACCGTCACCATCTCATCTTCATCGTCGTGTGACACCGTGTGATCACGTCCTTATGAATTTAAAGGGAGAACATTTCCCTGGAATAACTCTACACCTGGTTATAATTCAGTCCCATTTATTACTGTCCAGGGACTACAGGCGGTTAAGTCTGTGCATGTGTGTGTGCGCTTGTGTGTGGGTGTGTGTGTGTGTGTACCAAATGCTCTGATCGGGTCCAGGTGAGCTAGGGGGGAGTTGGTCATACTAAAAGCCTTTACCTCCATCTGCTGTGTGGCCTGCACAAAACACCCACCCACACACACACACACACACACACAAACACACGCACTCACACACTCACTCACACGCACACGCACACGCACACACACACACAGGATGGACTGTCTGGTTCAAAAGCCTGTCCCTCAAGCATTGAACACTACGCTTTGGCCACAGACAACACGCCACACTGGGGGCCTGCATGGCATCTGCCTCCCAGCACCCGGAGCCAAGGCACGGGGCCGAGGGAGGGGCCTGGGGCCGAGATAAGCTCTTCCTCCCCTGGTCACTGCAACGCCGTGGGGACCGGACAGGCCTGGAGCCTCAGCTGAGCACCGCTGATAGTATCCACATGAGTGTGTGCACGGTTGGATGGGTGTGTATTGAAAAAAAGAAGCTTGGGATGTGTATGCGTGTTTGTGTAGGATGTGTGTTTGTGATTGGGGGGTATGCACCGATGCACACACTTGCATGTTTGTCCAAAAAGGCGTTTATCACAGCGAAGACACAAAGGCACGTCTCCGAAGTATTAAGAGTTGCAAGGTTTGGTGCCGAATGTTCACACAGGTGTGTACAGATGTGATTCCTCAAGAGGGATGTCCTCGCTGTCAGGGAATCAAATGGTACAACACAAAAACAAAACTCACACACACGCAAATAAAATGCCAAACTGCAACAAAACAAACAAACACGTCTGTGAAATTCTGACATCGTGATTTTGATCAGTTATTTTCCAAAGGAGGTAACCATCATTTGAAATATATCATCATCTCTCATCTGCCTATTTAGAGTGTTGGCGTCCTCCTGCACGAGAGACTAATCAAATTATCCAATTCCCAGATTGGCATAAGGAAATTACATCTTTTACGACAACTGAGTGGGAACCCTCTGTTAGGCGGGGAAAGACAAAGCTGGTAATAAGTTCAGTACATTAGATTTGACAATGACATGAAACAATGCTGCTTCTGCAACGGTGCTCATTTCTCTTTCTGTTTCCATGTCTTCCTTCTTCTTTTTTTTTCCTCTCACTTGCAGTGTAAGATTAATTGCTGCTCCGCTAACTGCAAATCAATCTGTTCATGCTCACTCGTTCAAATTCATTGTTTATTTAACATGAGTGTAATCTAGTCCTTTGTGGAACGACAGAAAAACTGTCCCACTTTTGTTCAGCAGCACTGACCTTATCATTTTAACCTGTCATATTGGAACAGTCATTTACTCGTCATGTTGGGAGTCGCCTCACGTAACGACCCAGCCAAGCAAATTAAATTAATTCCTGGTTACTTTTAATTGTGTTGATGTTTCAAGTAACAGTGCATGACAAAAAGGTCTGCATGAAGAAAGAAACACTAATTGGTATAAAAAAAAATATTGCCTTAATATTACAACACTGGATAGGAGGAGGACCTGATCTCTTGAAGCTGAACTGGCTGAGCGGTGTTTCATGAACCTGTATCATTTTTACATCAGCTAATCAGCATCGCATTGATTTTGAGAAGTTAATCTACCCATTGTTATACATTTGGATTTTTAGAAGCTTTTTAGAGTGGAAAAAGGCGAAAGGGAGAGACGGTGACTGGGGAAGGTATTCTTTGTGTGTTTTTTGTGTTAGGAAGCAATTGAGTTTGTAGTAAATGTGGTTTTAAATGTCAGAAACATTAGCACTAATGATACAGACGCTGTGAAGAGTCAGGTTTGGACTCTTGTTTCCAGATTTTCATGAAAATTGGTGGAAGGCTGGGGCGGGGAGGGGGGGCTGACATATGAGTGTGTACAATTTAGATCTGGTGAATGTAAATGTGGTTTTACAAAGGAACTGTTGCTCCTCGGCGGAGGGTCCCGTCAGCCTGGAAGTCTGATTTGTTTAATTACACGTCCTGGGTGTGAAGTCATCTATAGACGATTCTCCTGTCTGCCCTTATTTCCTGTTGCTTTCCCTGGTATAATAAGGGAAAAAGTCTCTCTGCTTTTCATCAGACAGTTGCTTTAATGAGGAATACAGATCTAACCGGGCTGTTCCTGGTTTGATCCTCTGTTCCTGCTCGTGGAAAAGTTCACCGCCTTCTTCAGACATCTTTTTACTTCTAATTGTGTGATGAACAGTGACTGCGCCGCGGCCTGGTTGGGAGACTTGCCATATCAAATGAAGAACTAGCGAACATGGTGTAACGTACCATAGCTTGTCGTGTCTGTTACCCTCCGAGTAGGAGCATGTGTTTTGACAGGGGGGAGAGAGGGCGCGAGGCAGAGAGACATGGACGAAGGGAGAAATACCCACAGATCCAGGTCAGCTGTGAGGCCTCAGCTGGAGTGGAGGGCTACACCTGTCAGTGCCCGGGGCCTCTCTCTCTCTCTCTTTCTCCTTCTCTCTCTCGCTCCCTCTCTGTCGTCTCTCACTTTGTGTCCAGCTGGACGTGCAGGAGCCTCTCAACCTCCCCCCTCTCAACCCAGCCTCCTCCTCCCGGATCCAGGCCAGTTCAGCCCAGCCATGCGTGGTCATCTCTGGGAATTCATTCCGGATGCTTCCTGTTCATTGCATCCACTCTTTTCTCTCTCGTTCTCTCTCTCTTCCTCTTTTTTCTGCTTCCGTCACTCCACCCCCACAAACCCCCACAACTATATGTCTTCCTCTTTACTATTTGTGCCCATTAACAAGCTCTATTTTCTGGCACACATGCTGACATGCACTTCTCATTGTCTGATGCCCTGTCCAAACAATTGTGGATGTGAAACTTTTTCCCCTCTGTCCATCCATCTATCTATCTATCTATCTATCTATCTATCTATCTATCTATCTATCTATCTATCTATCTATCTATCTATCTATCTATCTATCTATCTATCTATCTATCTATCTATCTATCTATCTATCTATCTATCTATCTATCTATCTATCTATCTATCTATCTATCTATCTATCTATCTATCTATCTATCTATCTATCTATCTATCTATCTATCTATCTATCTATCTATCTATCTATCTATCTATCTATCTATCTATCTATCTATCTATCTATCTATCTATCTATCTATCTATCTATCTATCTATCTATCTATCTCTTAATACTGTCGGTGACCTACCTGGGTTTACACCTGGAGTTTTGTTATATCCCAAACACCAGCTGCATGTTTTTTTGTTTTCCTGTCAGACGCTGACAGAGAGGAGCAGCTTATTTTGTCTGCAAAAGACAATGGCACAAAATCCCTGAGATTTCCTTTTGGTTCTAAAGTTTCAGCAGGAACCACCGAGACGCACACACAACACATTCCTACAACACTGCAGACTCCTGCTGTGCATCCAAAGCTGCCTCTCAGCGCAGGCGGCGGAGAGACGGCAGCTGGGAACATTAAAATGCTCCTACAAGCATCCTCTTTATTCCCATAGTGTGTCTGCAGCCTATTTTTTCCCAAAGTGTGCCTGCACTGTAAAATGATAGGGCTACAGTATTCCTACATTGTTGACGTGTGCAGACAAGGCACAATGCCACTTTATCCCTGATGTATACTATACATTTGTCTATGTGGGACTTTATCTTACTGGTATGTTGATACAATACATTTCCAGACAGATATATAACAACATATTATTTTATAAGGTTTTGTCAAGTTTGGGTCAAAGGTCAGAAAGTGAATGCGCATTTATTACAAGTCATTTCGGATAAGCTTTCATTTATTTAAATTCCACAGTTGCTATTGTAGAGTGTTAACATAATGTCACCACAGCTGTTTTCAGAACAGGAGATTCAGGTGAGGAACGGCTGTGGAGATGATGTGTTGTTTTTTAAACAGGACATCAACACTGGCGTCTTGTTGTCTTCTGGTGTTGACATCCTCCTCATCCTCTTCTTCTGGATGGCATTAGAAACCAGAGTTTTTACTTGGGGGGGCTCTCAGGAGGAACCGCAACTGACTCAAACATTTGTGTTCTCGCATATAGCCCATAATTTCAGGAGATTACCCAGAGTTCAGTGCATGTCTGAATGCAGCAGATTTGAAAAGGACATTGTCAAACATTACAGAGTACTGCAGTACACAAAGTGACACACAGCAGAGCACACAACACAAATCTACACACAAAAAGCCCATCGCAGATGCTTGTCAAATAAAATATAAGCAAGTCGCGAGGACCATCGGGTCGATGTCAAAATCACTGAGTGCAGAGCTGAGCAGCTTTCAACAGAGAGTTTCAGAAGTTTTGAAAAGTGCTGATGAAGCTGCAGCTCCTTACATCATCAGGTCGGAAGTTTCATCGGTGGCAACAGAGAGAAGTAAAATCAGGTTTCAGTCGAAAGATCAAACCATTAAAAAACAACTTCTGCACTGAAATGGAATGAAGCAGATTGAACTGGTCCAACTTGTGCACAAGAATAACAGACTCCAGGTCAGATTATGCCTGAATTATGTTATTATATATATTTGTTGAAGCTCTAATTTCTTCTTCAAACATGAGCTCTGTAAATGTTTCGATGGTTAACCTTCAATCTTAATATTCAGCCTTGAAAGTTATGGTATGTTATTTTTCAGAAAGCACTTTATTATTTATTAAGGAAGCAGAGGAATTACACGCAACCTGACTTGCCATTCATTCTGGGCTGTTCCAGACTCCATAAATCCCTGCTATAAACAGAAAGGCCAAAAAAAGACTGCTCTCGCTCCGTCCTTGCAGCCAGAATAAGATCCCTTTTTATATTTAGAGCTACACCGGCAATTTTCTTTCTCATAATTGCGAATGTGTAAAAAAAAAGAAAAAGAAAAAGATATTAGGCGCATGGGATGAAAGAAAAGATAACAGTAATGGGCACGGCTGGAAAGTAATAGCAGTCAACTGGTCACCTGCAATAAAGTGTGGAGCGTAAAAAACGTGGACATGGTTTAATGCTCTGAAGCTTGTTCCCTGATACAATTGATTTTCAGATAAATGTCCGGGCCTGGCATTAAAAGTAAAACATAAACCGTAACGTCGGTGTTTTCTCTTCTCGCTGGATACCTGGAAGATGTCCTGGGTAGTTTATGCTGCGAGGCACACGCCATTTAACCTCGCTGAATATCCATTTTGTCCTGCAGCAAAGATGGAGCTGAGGGTTGAGTAACAGTGAGCTTATTCTCCCGCTGCACTCACACCACATCCTATCCGACACGCCGGCTCCTGAATTATTCAACTGTTTTTTACCTGTGAGGCAAGCAGGGCCCGTTAAGGGCTGCCCCAGCATGATCTATAATTAAATATAATGCAACATAAAAGTGCATAAGACATGAGACCATCGGTTTGGACGAGTCACTCAGACTTCCTCCTAAATCCACTCCGTCGGTTCATATGCTGACTGCAGCTGTTTTTATTTTTGACTATTTATTTTACAAGGTTGTTTTTAGCCTTTCCAGCCACTGTAGCGTTGTTTTCCCTTCTCTCCTTTGCTTGGCTGCTCTCTGACTAAGAGGTCCTGGATGTTTGCTCTCAGCAGTTGACATTTGCAGGGCAATAAGATCATGTCATGTTTGATTGTGCTATTATGGTCTTGCTGTTCTCTAAGTACACAGCATCACACCCAACAGGGCCCCTGTCTCGTGCAGCATGTTTGCTTTGTCTCTCGCAGCTCCATCATGAAGCCTCCTCGGAGCTCACACTCTGGAATAATCCTGCTGTGCATTTAGAAATATGACCGGAACAGTCTCCCCCTAAATTGACCATTTGGGATACATAAAAAACCCAGCATCCGTCCATTGTTTCCAGCAAGTGTCCGACTCTCCCGGAGGAGATTGTTATTTTATTTTTTTGCAAACAATTACCTCAACCACAGCCACACAGAGACTGACACGCTGCCCAAAGTTTAGGATAAAG
The DNA here is from genome assembly GCA_038501795.1 of Pseudopleuronectes americanus. NCBI lineage: Eukaryota > Metazoa > Chordata > Actinopteri > Pleuronectiformes > Pleuronectidae > Pseudopleuronectes > Pseudopleuronectes americanus. The sequence goes on from CM076724.1 coordinate 16,748,826, forward strand.
GATATTTTTACCGATAAGCTTTGAAACAACTCTTCAGTCATCTTGTTGTCCGACTGTGAGCAGGAGAAAAAGGTTACTTAGCAAAATCAGACGGTAATGGACTTATATGGAAATCTCAGTGACAGTTGAATGCCTTAACCTTGCATACACACATACACATACACAAAAACACACACACACACAGACGCACATGCACGCACACGCACACACACACCACAGTGGGATCCTCGCATCGGTCCAAATGTGAACGGTAATATCTCCACCTTGCAGGCGGCTGTGGGGAGGGAAGGCTTAGCGGCTCGCTCACTTTCTTCCTTCACTGGCTGTGAAGTGGAGTCTGAGGTGTCAGGAGTTGTTTTTTTCTCCATCCCCCTCTCCTTCGCTCCCCTCATCCTCTCTCTCTCTCTCCCTCTCTAGCTCTCTCGCTCTGTCTTTTCACGGCAAATACGTCTCTATAGTGGCGGAGTCGGTACTTTGCAGGGAACTCTGTGAGCGCCTGATAAGGGGCTGAAAGCAGATATATACATCCTGGAGTGAGCTGCAGATACGCAGTCAGGGAGACGGTAAACAGATCATATACATTACGTCTGCAGGAATTAACATGGAGCATATAATACTGAGGTCTTAGCATATTGGGGCGAGTGGCTAACTTCTTTCTTTGCACCTAGAAAGCAGAGACGGGATCATAAAACGCTCGCTATGATAAATCGTGACAAAATAAAAAGGTGCGGCGTCGTGTCTCGTTTCGCTCCCAGACAAATTGAATTGACCCTTCCATCACTGTTGTGCCAAAGAAATAAAATTGTACAAACAAATTGCATCGACCGGCAATAGAAACAGAGAGGGTGTTCATTCCCCTTCAGCCATGTTCTGGGAGTATTTAGTGGAGTTGGTTGCACCACCCCCATGACAAGCCTCCACCTCTCCCCCTTTATAAAGACCCGGCAATTACTCTGGTTTGCTGACACCCTGAATACCAACACAACAATACCGCTCCTTTCTCCGCAAGAGCCCCACAACCCCCTCCAAACACACACACACACACATCTTAGTACCATCCTTCCCACCCAAACACAATCGTCACTTGTTCCCCTCCTCAAATACAAAGTTGCCCATGGTTGCTATGGCTACGACAGGAGTTCATAAATCCGAGCGCCGAGGGACTTTTCATCGCTTGAAAATGATCAGGAGGATTTTATTTGGGGATGGTGGGTGATGCCGGGGGGGTTGATGATCTACAGGACATAGGGATGGAGGATTTGGATGAAGAAGGGGAGAGAGAGCGGGTGAGGCAGGGAGGAGGCCCCGTCCCCTCTCCTCCCACCACGTGGCCCCGGCCGTGGAAAGCAGATGGTGGCGTGTGTTGTCGCCGCCGTGCCACAGCGGAGGCCTTGTGAGCGCCGCTGCCATAAGGAGGCAGGTTACTAGGGAGGTTTGGGGTGACAGTGTTTGGCATGGGCTACAAAGTGGAGGTGCAGGGAGGGAGAGAGAGAGAGCTCAGTGCCCGGGGCTGACACAGAGGTAAGCTGCTGTTATGTTCCTGTCTCTGTGATTTAGTGGCCATGTGGTGCAGGAAGTGGAAAGCAATGGCTGCTCTCATGGTTCAGGGTTTCAGCACCGCGGCTCACTGGGACACTGTGCATTTTTTTGTTTGGATGATAAACTCCTCCAATCCTTTTTCAACAACTTTGTGTTCACACTTTTCCTCATCGATCTATTTCTCCCCTTGAACCAAAATGTAGCTTAATAAATATTTTCTTCATGTGTTAAGTTTTCACCTAAGAGGTTATAATTTCAACGTTGTTTTGTTGTTGTTTGATTTCACAAAAACTCAAATTTTATGGAGAAGAACAAGGAGATTTTTAATAATTCCTTTAAAGCTACAGTTGGTAATTCTTGAAAAGCTATAGCAAGAGCTTTTGCAAAACACGCATTTGCTCGAAGCCGACTTTTCGGTGACTTGCACGCTAACTTGTTACCGTCCCTGCCTGTCCGTGACAGACAGGGACGCCAGCAAATCATTTAGTTTGCCCAAATAAAATAATTGGTTGTGTTAATTTCCTTCCTCTCAAAGCCAAAGACACCAAACTTTTCTTTTCCAGACAAATTTATTTATTGACAGCTTTCGACATGTGAAGAGGATTTCAACAACTAAGATAAAACGTGTTACTTACCAACTTTAACACAGGACGTCAGCTTTAACGGATGTGTTCATCCTCAGCACATTTCTAGTTGTCAGATGGGAAAACACAACTATTCGGATACTATTGCCTATTGTAACACAAAACAAAAACACATTTCTGATAATTTAACTGCAGTGTTGGTTTACTGATTTATCCAGGGTTTGTAATCTGGTTCTATTCTTTTTCACAGTCACCAAAAAAAAATCCAGGCAGCAGAGAGGAGGAGTCACAAGATTGTCTTTGTGACGTGAAGTGATTTGATTGAGTTTCCGGCAAATGTTCTTTCAGCAACTACAAATTCAAAATCAAAGTCTTCAACTCAAAAAAACTGTTGCGTGAATATGTGGGACTGTGAGTACGACTACATGTTTGTGTGATGCTATGAAAATCAAACCTTTATCTTTAAATACATTTTACATATCGTGTTAATTTCTTTCCTATTGTGTTCCTGCACCAGTTTCTCCCTGGAGAACTAAAATCGTTGTCTCATATTACTTTGCCATAACTCAGCCAAAAGTGAAGGCATAATTTGAGACTGACCCCGACCAATCATATCCATTCAGACGCCCTGCGCCAGGAGACGACAGGCCAGCCTCGGTGAGAACATTGTGTGCTGGACTGAGCGTGGCGGGGTGGGAATGTGGGTGGGGTGGATGGGTTTTCCGGCAGGGTGGAGGGATGGCGGGTGGGACCGGGGGGGGGGTAGGCGAGGGGTCTTCTGCTGGAACATTACTGCACACATCGCGACATGCTGCATACGTCTGCCTCCCTCACTCGTGCACACTTTAGTCTCCCATCTGCAGCCTGTGAGTTCTGCAGACACGTACAAAAACTAACGGCATAATCACTACGAAAAAACATGAAAGACACAACTCTGGTCTTTGATCCACAGCCTCACACACGTGTATACGCCGGCTTTCCAGCACACCCACACCAATATACTCCTAAACATATAGGCAGACGCCCCAGTCCTCCCAATCCGTGGCCTGGAAGAATGGAACCAGTTTGCAGCAGTGCAGCCGGCAGACAAGGGCAGGGCCGGGGTTCTGCAGGGGCACATGTGTATGTGTGTGTGTTTGTGTGTGTGAGAAAGTGTGTATTGAGAGGGCTTGGAAATGTGGGTAGGTTTTGGGAGGGGCCCTGGCCTATTTGTCTGTAATGCATTTAAATGAAATAGACAGAGTCGCAAATAGGAACCGAAGCGTTCTGGGGAGTCGAATTTGTAACAAACTGGGATATCTGTGGTCGCATCTCCAGTACAAAGCCCTGGAAGGATGCGAGAGTCGATGCTTGCCGACCAGTTTGGGAATAAATTATTGAAATCATGACTGTTTCTGTGCTTAATATAGAAGCTTGTCTAAAAGTAGTGCTCAAAGGATTTGAGCAACAAAAAAGAAAAAGCTGCCTGGAAAATGAAAACTCCTTGTCTGCTCACCTTCTTGTCAGCTGAAACTCGACTGAACTTCAGAGAACCGGCAAACACAGCGAGTTAATACCCGCAGGTCTGTCTCAGCCTTAAAATATAGGGGGTGTATAATCACTGGATTTCTGGGTCCACACTTTAAACTTGGGTGTCGAACCATATAGACGATAACCTACTAAACATATGCGGCACTGTATTCTTCTGGCTGTGGAAAATATGAACCTGTTAATTCTATAAGAAGACTAGGAGCCTGCATGTTCTGTAATCCTAATCCTTTACCCAAATGCAGGATGAAAATTCAGTTTGCATGAACTATGTCTTCAGAATCTCTCTTTTCCCCCCCTCACTCTACTTTCCAAGGTGCTTCGGAGTCAGACTCTCAACCTGTCACAGTCGTGCCTCTAAACTCCGACGTGTAACTGTGATTAAGATTATGAAACTAAATCTGACTTCACTGCGTTGGGGTTTCTCTTTCATTTTAAAGCCATTTGGCTGACACTCCTGATCCGACTGATCCGGGTTCACAGGTAGGATGTTACAGTGAGTGCTTTTTTTTTGCTCAAGGACACTTCAGCAGGATTTTGACTCCTACCTTGTTTGGTTTGGACTCTGGGACCTTCCACTTTAGTCACAGAAGTGAAAGGTGCCTCAGAAGTCGGTCCAGACCAATCGACCAAAATATTGTGTGACAAAGAGAGGCGGTCTCAGGCCGGATCAAACTGAACCATGGTTCCATCATTTGCAGAGTCAAGACAGTTTTTCTTGGGTAGTTCACACTTTTGGACCAATTGTGCAGGAAATTGAGAAAACATCAAACAGCAGAAGAAAAAGACAGGATTGCTTGTAGTCTTCACCTCTATAGATATAACATGATTTGAGCGAATAGGAATTTCATTTTACTGGTCGTGAAACCATGATATCACAGTGGCAACAGAAGGGAAGCGGTTTGTTCATTTTCTCCATATAAATGCAGAGATTTATGTTTCTCGATGCACTTTATTCAAACACGTTAGTGAAGGCTATCCGGGTCGACAAAACAACAACTTCAGATTCACGCCCACGTACGTAAGGATGACAGGACGTTCCTTCGCCGTTCTAAAGTCTTGTGTGCTCCCTAAATTACAGCATGTGACCAAAACTAACCAGATCAAATATGAGCGATGTCACACAGACATGAACCTCGGATGAACCTCGGCTCTAACATGATGTGATTTTTGTCTCAGCAACAGCCTCGTCTGACTAATCGCTCTTTATTCAGACTGATCTATTAATCATTATTTCAAGGTGCAACACAAATGATTGATTCAGTTTCATTTATAACGTATTAAACGCTGAATCTCAATATGGCCATCGATCAAACTGAATACTTACATTTTTGTAACAGGAATTTATATCTTACATCTTCCACCCATCTGCGTTCATGCAGTATCTGACCGGCTGTCAGTTTATCACAGATGTCGATCCACAGCATCTGCTAGAGGGATATTTGAATGTAAAGAAGAAACACAACCACACAACAATGTATTGCAACAACTTCAAAGTTCATAGGGTTGGTGCAGGTGTTTTCTGTTCAATGTAGATGGTTCAATCCAAAGCACCAAACCATTTGCTTTTAATCATTATTTGTGTCCACATACTGTATCTGAGCACCGATAATATTTTCAAAAGAATGAAGATATATATAATCCATGGAAGATAATGCTTCCTCAAAAGCGTGGAGGCCAGGACTGTGGGAAATTTCTGGTTCAGTCAATAAACCCTGAGTTTATAAGTTGTAACAACCAGACATATTTCTGTGCCTTCCCTCCTACAGTGCCCTTGGGTTCCAGAACAGCTTGTTTTATACAAAGACTTGACTAAAGTTCACATATGTCTGTTTGACACATCTGTGTCATAAAGGAAAATGAAACCAAATCACCTTTAAATGTAAAAAAAAATCCAGAGTAGGTTTATTATTTCTCTGTGGTTAAAGTATCATCTGTCGAGGCTCAACTTTTATGATTCTGTATCTGCACCTTTCTACGAGGGCTGATGTCAGATCAATTTGCGCTGCTGCTTTCAATCATCCATTATTCCTCTTCGTCTCTCAAACTGCTCCTTGCTTTATTTCCTTTGCGCTCATCGTTTTCTTTTTCAGAGAAGCAGATGTGAAGCAGTCTGCGTGTGTGCGTACAGCGTTTGTGGTTGAAAAGTGTGTGTGTGTGTGTGTGTGTGGAGAGAGAGAGAGAGAGAGAGATAGAGAGAGAGAGAGAGAGAGAGAGAGAGAGAGAGAGAGAGAGAGAGAGAGGGCCGCAGGGAAGTTAGCCAACTAACCCTCTCTTTTGAAAAGCCATGAGGCCTGGCTGACTCCAGTCTCCAACATGGCGGCTGTAAATCAGTGGGAGAAGGAGCTAAGTTAATTGCACGAGCGTTTACGAAGGAGAAAGCCTTGATTTACTCCAAAAGCTTTACATTTCCCCTGTGGATGTGGAGTGATGAAAGATGTGGATCGAGGGAACAGAGCAGGAGGGATACGGCGCTGGAGCACAGGGACACGTGTGGTGTGTGAACAAAGTTCACTCGCAGCGTATTAGATATGCTGATTGGTAAACTAGATTGTGGACCGATATGCATCTGATGCCTCGGGAATAATTATTAAAGTTTGATAGAAGTCAGGGTGACTTTAGTTTATGAGGAAAATGTTCATTATGGAGACGAATATAGAAGCAGCACAAACTGTAGGTATGTGCAAATTACCATATAATAAATAATAACACTATGAATACTATGAAAAATAAAACAATGAGTGGATTTATCTATTCCTTTACACTTCTGAAATGTTTATATTTGAATAAAAAGAAAAGTTCATCAGTCACAAAGGTGGAAAACATTGCTCTTTTTTTACAATACAGGTATTTTATTAAATATTTCTAATAATAAAGAGATATCAAATCAAATCCACTATATTTTAGAGGGAATTAATGTCCACTGAATTGACCCGACTACCTGTCCAATAACCATACACCATAATGATGGGCTATTGTAGTATAATCTAACCCCCGTTTTTGAATCAGCCATCCTGCTTTATCATATTTTTATTCATTAACTGTTTTCAGTTGACCTCAAATAGATGTCAAAGCCTCTCTTGCAGATATTGTTTAAATTATGTTGTTTTATTTGTTTCACATCATTTTACAATGTTTCATGCATTTTATTTTTCTCTGTGAAATCCTATGGGGTTTATTTTTTGTTGGTTTGCATCAGTACTGTAGGTTTGTCTTTTCCACACAGGGAATGAACAGTGGTGCTTCATGGCTCCTGTGAAACAAAATTAGACGTCTACCACTGAAGATTTACACTGCTGAGAAAATGTCAATACTATAAATCTACAACGTGGCCACGCTGCAGATCTGTCTTGACATGGTATCACTTTGTTCATCACCTGCAGGAGTAAGATGATACAGCACCAAACAACCACACATGCAGGGCTTATCACTGAATGATACTTTATACAGTATGAATGTGTGTGTTTTATTGTTGGTGATCTTTGCTCTGGCTGTAACGTCATCTTCTCCTTCAACACTGCCTAAACCCTACGTGTGAATATTTGGTTTGCGCATACTGTTCATCCGTCTTGGCTAATTAGTAGTGGTGATAAACTTTGGATAAGGACTCGCTGCTTTCCTGACCTCTACAAAGAAGCCGCAGTGAAAAAGTCTGAAGAGTTCCCATGCCTGCTGAACATCTGTTTTATCCACAGAGCGACAGATTAGCACTCAACCGCAATTCTCCATTTTTCCTCCACGTTTAGCAGCGCCTGCTAGCGTCTAGCTCCCCAACCTCTTTCCTGTGTGACGATGCTATCAAGGTTTCGACAGCACTTTTGGCAGCTGTGTGCTGCATACGGCCGCCCACCCAACTCACCCTTAAAACACTCACGCACACACACACACACACACACACACTCAGACACACACATACACACACGCAGGAGGAGGGGGAAGCGGTAAGAAACCGTTGAGGCCGTGGTTTGGAGGTAGGTCTATGTGGCTGATGATGGGAAACATTCGTTACAGTAGGGCGAGAGCTGCAGCCGTGACGTAGGAAGACAAAGTAAAGGAGAAACATAGCAGACTGAGAATACGTGTAATAATAAGTGTGAAAGAGAAAGTTTCGTGGCCTTTAGTTAACACATGTACCTCCTACTTGTACCTTGTACTTAAAGCTGAGCATTCATAGCACTAGTGCTTGTTTCCTCATTGACCTTGAGCCACATGAGAAATTCCTAGACTGTATATAAAGATGATGTCTGTCCAAAAGGACACTTGATTGCCTCCTTGTGGCTGGCTCCAGTATAGTTCCTAAACCCAGCCTCCTCCGTGTTGCTGGAGGGGACATGTCTCAAACTATAATGTCAAAGTACTTGGTTTATCCGGTAGTTCTGAACACATTGATGGATGTTGAAAATGGGAATTTTTACTGCAAGTTTTTTATTTAATTAGTTATTTGAGGCAGGGTGAAATGTCCTGATTGACAGCTGACACCGACGTTTGATTGGTCGAATCGATGTATCGGCAGGACATAGCTCCAGCTGAACGCTACTGTTCAGACTCTGGTAACAAGAAGGTCATTGGTGCAAGATGGTAGCGTTTGTATCCGAAACATTTCGGCTTCATTTCTGGACCATCGGAGGAAGTGGAGACATGTCGTCCATCTTTATATATATTTTTGGCCTTTATCTCTATGACCATTGTCTATATAGCATACATGACCTTCATCAAGATAGTAAGAATTATGTTTTGTTGGAACACAACTACTAACAGGTAGTCAGTCATGTGTCAGTTTTACAAATAAGGTTAGAATTTAATGTTCAGCTAACAACCATGAAAGACCCGATGTAGTGGAAGGGAATAAACATTCAATTCATCTTTGAGGTGTTCTCATTTTCCAGTTAACCACTGGTCTCCAGCGGCGCGTGGAATTAAAAGGCCAAATCTATCGGGAACCATTTTGTGTTTACAGACCTGTTATATATAGAAAACCTTCCATATGTGTGAATAATTAAAACTACTTCCTCTCTCAAGCAATTAAAAACCAACAATGTTATTCCAGCTCCCTGTGAAGGAGGCATCTCTCATTTTGAGTTTTGCATCTTGGACGACCAGAGACAAATATACTTCACTTCATGCATCATTGTTTTATGAAACTGCAGAATATACGAGCCTGTATAAATAAGATATTTATTTTAGTCCATTTAATATTTAAAAACATACAGATGATCTGTTTCTTTTTACACATCTTATCATTTTGAATATCCCCTATAGTGTTCTCACTATGCGCCGTCCATCAGTGCAAGTGAAGATTTGATTTGTTCCCATTGCAAGTCGCTCCATAGGCACTGAAGCCTTTGAAAACCCTTTTCCATACAGCGCTGTGACCTCAATAGAAAAGATCTCCAATCCTTCCTTCTCCGCTAAGCGCCACGTGTACTCAGGTGCTTGAATCCCTTTAGTTTTACTCCAGAGGGGATTTGAACCGTATGAATATGGATGTGACGATGATGAACCCGATGGTGAAGGTAGTTCGGTCTCACTTCCGATAAGCGCTAATCGCATTTGGAGACCGTGGCGGCAGAGCTAGGTGTAAACTTGGCCAGCAGCATTATGCGGATGGGGGGTGCAGGGTATAACTGATGGTGCTTTTGTGTGTGATTGTGTGTGTGTGATCGTGTGTGTGTGTGTTTGATTGGTGAGGGAATCACTCAGTGCAGCCTTGAAACACTCACCCTGAAAGAGAGCACATCTCCGTGGGGGTGGGCGCGGTGGAGGATGTTATCTGAGCACACGTAATCCCAAACTCGGGATTGATCTCCTGACTCCTCCCTCTGTGCTTCTTTCTTTCTCGCTCATCTTCCTCCTCCACCTCCACCTCCCCCTCCACACATCCAGGAGTTTTTTGATTCCATTGAATGTTGCCTGGTGCTGACGAAGCAGTGACATGAGGGGTTATAATTAGCTCAGATTGCCTTATTCATATTCAAATTTCACATCTAATCGACTCCGTTGACCGTGTGGTTTTTAATATATCTGCCTTAACACACTCTGGATATTCCAAACTGGTAAAATCTAGTTTATTTCAAATTTCTATGTCCGATTTTTGGCACTGTAATACAAACACTTTCACTTGTTCCTGGTTTAAAGATCCAGTGAGTAAGATTCAGGTGAAAGGGATCTATCGGCAGAAATTGAATATTGAATAATCCTAGTGATATTTTCACCAGTGTGTGATCATATAAATTGTATGAATTTGTTTTATATTCTCTAGAATGGGGCCTTTATATTTAAATACTTATATTTACTTACGGAGCGGGTCTTCTCTAGGGAGGCCGTCATGTTTTATACAGACTGGACAAAACTAAAGACCTTTTGAGTTTGTAAGACAACTGAAGGTTACCACTGGCTCTTCATCATGTTTGGAAGGGGAAGGTGAGGTGAGGGGTATTCAGCTGCAACACGTAACTTCACCACAAGATGTCGGTAAAAATTTTTCAGTGAACCTTTAAGTAGAAATTTAAATTAAAAACAAGAGACTGTTACTCTTTGTGCTCCATTGTCTTTGTAACTGTAAATCTTCTTTATTGACGCATAACACTGAAAGATGATCCTTGAATGTAAGTGAGGCTAAAGATAAAGTGGGATTGGGGACAGCACAGCAAGATATATAACAATATCACATATATCTCTTATTGGACGCCTGGTTTTAAAGCAGAGTGTGCGAACCTGCAGCGCCCCCTGGCAGCAGAGAGGTACCACTGTGCATGGTCGACTGGTAGCCACTAGCTTTCGGTATGATATCAGCCACTATAACACGTTACCCTGAATTGGAAAGCCGTTCAAGAAAAAAAATATGTAAACGCAAGTTTAACCTATAAAAGTCTTGTGACCTGTTATAGATTAAACAAATTCTCTGTTTTAAGAGTTAAGTTAAGTTATGAGTTTGAGAGAGAGAGAAAGATATTCAAATTCTGTCCATTCATTTCATTTGAAACAATTGTCCTGATTTAATATTTTGGAAAGTATGAAATGTTTTCAGTAAAAGTGAATCTACCATCATTTCCAAATTGTTTGAAGGGGCCGTTTCTTAATGAAGAAGTAGTTACCAACCACAAAACAACAGGATTGCAAAAATAACTATTGTTAAGGTTTTCTGAACTATTTCCATGACACTGAAATTTGTTGAAATAAAACAATACCAACACAAACACCTCAACACATCCTGTTTATCTTCATCCTCAACAGTTTACCATATTCCGTGCTAATACCGGGCCCTTTTTATTCAGCACAGGGCCGACTCCTCTCGGAGGCAGTGGTTGTGTCACAAGGATGCAGTGAAGCTTGCTTGACGTTTATATATAAAGAAAAAAAAAGAAGCTCTGCTCCACTCACCTCAGGGTGTGTGCTGCATCCATGGCGTATATGGCCTACATGCTCGCTCAAGCATAAGCCGATGTAGCCTCTGCCTCCCTGGCGCTGCAACTCAGAGTTTGTCATTTATCTCAGATGGGGTTTTATAATGTGCTGGAAAAAAATCCAATGTTTTTGGACGGAGGGTCACACAGTGGCAGTCTCTGTGGATTTTGTATGTATTACATGTATTAGTGTTAACTGCTGCGTTATGCATTTAGATTCGAAGCCGCCACATGAGGCTTTGGACGAGAGCAACAACGGAACAAGTTTTATTTCCACCTCTCCAACACAATGAAGACTGACACAATAGATTAAAAGGATTCAACTTACATCTTTATATATCTGTGTTGCTGAAACGTTAATAAAACAAGAGCTTTATAAATAAATGAAATATGGATGTGTATTTTTTTCTTTCGTCCACCACAGGAGCAGGTGGAGGAGGAAGACGAGCAGGAGAAGGACTGCAGTCGAGCGGGACATGAATTATTTCTCAAACAACTGCGTCCATCGGATACGACTCTTATTTTGAGAGCGATGAAAACTAAGCAGCAAGAATTTCTAAAGCAACGTTAAATATCCACTCTTTTATCAGGACATACCTACAAATCAAAACATTACATGTTATAACATATTCACTCCCCACCTCTTTGTTTTTTTTTACTTTTGCTCAAGATGATTTGATATTTTAATATGGAAGAAAGCACATGCCCATTTACTGCAGTCACATAGTTAAGAGTAAGAAAAAAACCGTTTTAAAAATGCGCCTTGTGTTACTTTGTAAAACTACGATCTATTTTGTTTTAAAATCCTGAAATTCCTTTGTAAATCTGCAAATCCATTTTCCACTTTCCGTCCCAGATTGTCTTGTACCTATTTACAACTTACAAAATACAACTCCCCATGTTTAGAACGTCTATAAACAGAATCCATCTGTTTTTTATATAATTTTTTTTTACAATAGTCAAGTCCATTTTAGACGACCCTGATACAAACCCGCCGCCCTTCCTCCAAGTAGGTCACACCCTCCGCTAAGAATGATTTACAAATGCTAATTGGCAAATGTGTGATGAAAGCTCGACGGTGCGTTAGCTCGGCTTAATTGGCCCAGAAGCACACATGTGTGTCCTCCATGGTCAGATCCAGACATTAGTGTTGTTGAGATTTTATTTGGACCATGGACCCTCACACCTCACATTGTACCGAGACGTCTCTCTGAAGAGCGGCAGCATGTTGCTTTCTGACATATTAAAAGACCCAATCGTACTGATATGAATCCTCTTTGCCCATCTTCAGAATTTAGTTTGTCATGTAGCGGCCGACACAATTTGAGCGATTGCTTTTTGATCCGTGCTGTCTGTCACAGTGTTCCCTGTTCGTCCCTGTTTGAAGCAGCCTGGTGAAAATCCCGACATGGACAGGAGCCACCTTGTGACACGGCCGCTGCCAGCTTCAATCTCATCCAGCCGCTGATTGACAGCCATGACATTTGGTGGTTGGAGGGCATTCGTTCAGAATACTTTGACTCAAGCTTGACCTAACACCGTGTCCCTCCTCCATCAAGTGTTTGAACATTTTTCATGATGTCTCTAGTCATCCATGGGTTTTGACTTTATCATTTCTATATGTCAATATTCCGAGTGTCCATAACTGGGAAAGGTTAGAAGAGACACTGCAGCTCATGTAGGTTATGGGTAGGTGGTATATCCTTCATTGGCATGGTCACTGTTTTGATTCCCATTTACTTCAATGGGTATAGCAAGGCTCTACTCACATTCTGATGAGGATGTGTGTCAAAAATGCTTTTCAAGTCTTATTGAAATAGAAGTTGTATACACGCAAACATTCTTACAGAACTTCTATACGCTGTGCTTTTTCTATCACATACTTTGGAATGTCAAACCACTGATTACCTTGTTCAGCCCCTTTTCAGCTGGACAAAAAAAACCCAATAACAACCAGCAACTAGGCATCAGGCTTTTCTCTGCAAGGGGAACAGATACAATCTGCATTTACGCCAGGGTCAAAGGACTCTGCAGCATAGACTCAGAATTTAAATCGGATCTGGCTCCGATCGGCAGTGATGGAAATGTGACTCCCAGGTGAACTCGATAATTTGGATGAGAGAGAGCGCCTCAGTTTTTGGTGACATCAGAAATGATGCACCACAAAAATCAATAACAAGCAAACCCCTCATTTTTAACAGGTTTACCCAAATAAAACAACAACATGAGTAAAAAACACTTAAAATACATAGTGAAACTTGGATTATGTGTTGGGCCCTTCTCCTTCCCACCAACACAACCAGCAGGAGTCCAGATAATATGCCAAAGTAGAATCATTTGTATTGTTAAAATCATGGATATGACTACTGATTCTTATTTTAATGATAGAAACTGTATCTCTCTGATTGTAAAACAACAAAATAAACCAACGAGATCTTCCTCCAGTTAAATCAGCCTGTTATAAAACAATTCCCTGCAGTGTGCGTGTGTTGGTCGTACACAGTCTGTCTCGCAGCCATGTTGACATCAATGTGACTCTTGTATAACAGCTACTTGTTCCACGGCTCCAGTGGCTCCACGGTCATGAGCATGAACGGTCACAGCTGTAATTGACTGTTAAGGAAGCGCTGTTGCACCACAGTTGTTTCGGCCACATAAGCTTCACTTTGTTGTCGCAGAGTTATCTTTTCTTCTGCGGATTTTGAACGTGACATTTGAACAGACACTTGCCATTCTGCCAGTCGGGCTGTCGCACATTTCATCCAGCGTTTTGACGTGCCATCGCCACATCTGTGATTCAAACCAGAGGGTACCTGATTACAGATTCCTTTTCCGGAGAGCGACTCGTCAGATCCCCCCGCGCACGGATCACAGGATAATTGGGTGCTGCCAATTATTTTGATGCATTGCATGTGATGAGGATAAGTTTGATTCTGCCTCTGTCCCTCCTGCGATATAGAACACAGCTCAATATCCGACCGACTGTGGTCATTATGAAGACGCTGCGTGAGCTCCTGCATGCGAGCAGCAAAACACACAAAGGAGAGGATGGAGGAAGAATTTATACGGGATATATTTGATCAAATGTTCGCATTAAAACGGATAAAAAATGTAAAAAGAGGAAATGTCAACATCACAGAAGTGCAATGACAAGGAAATGATGGACAGCCAACTCTTGAACCGCACAGACCACGGTAATACAATTAGCTCCAGAGATGGGCGACGCCGAGCGCTCAGTCACCAGAAGAGAGGATAAATCTCATCTCTTAACTCGGAGAAGCCCAAAATAAACGACCGGTTCTTCTTTGCTCATGAGAATCTTTTCCCCGCATAATGATTGGCTGTCACCGTGTTGACAGATGCAATTTAAACACGTCTTAGTCAGTCTTGAACTCACATAAACTGATTTTCTGTAGGAATAGAAGAACATACATTCACATGGGACGTTGTACACGGATGCAAACACGCAGGAATACGCAGGAAAGCCAACACGAGGCTCGATGTCAGTTTCTCTCAACACGTGCAGTAATTCACATCCGCCGTCTGTCATTCCCGACACGCACACACACACACACACTCACACACACACACACATTCTCCCTGTGTGTCTGTCACTCAACTCACAGTACATACCTCGCCGCATTCGTTCCTTTTACTGTACGTCTATTTATACTCACACACACACACTCATTTATGGTGATAATTGAGTATTTCTTCATTCTCTATGTCCTCACTACTGTACACACATTAGGAGTCTACATCTAAAACAGTGTTGTATATTTTGATAGAGCTGGGGTGGTGTGTGTTTTCTTTCCTCCTCGTGTATCAGAGCAGTGTCTGGGTCCTGCAGGAGACTTAATGGACTGTGTCTTTTTTACAGGCTCTGGAAGTCGCCTCCCTGCTGCTAGTGCAGTGAGAGAGGAGCAGAGGAGCAGAGGAGCGGCCAGGCAGGCGAAGACATCCGCCACCTCCCACCAGGTGACTGACTGAACAGAGTCCAGCCTGAGCAGTAATAACACAGCATCAGGAGGTGCCATGCCAGCAGGGCGGAGACATTCACATTGCTGCTCTGTGTTCAGAATCGAATTTCTAATCTGAAGAACTCCGCTGGATGAGCCGAGGGTGAACTTGGACGCTAGATTACTAGAAAAACATTTTACAGAAAACATCCGACTTGTACCACAGCCATCAAATGTGTGACAATTAACAAATATGAGTAAAGAAGTGATAGAATTATCACCTAAAATATGAAACCAATAATTACAGGAATCTAGAACAGTGTAATTGTTTCAAGCCGCCAGGAGCTCTGAGCAGCCGTCATGCAAATCCTGTAGGAGTCAAATTTGGATATGAGTTTTTAAAGCAAATGAATGTGTTGCCTGAATTGTTTAATTAATATCACGGCTGGAGGGGGGGGAAGGTTTGTAAAGTTAGACCTGTGGATGACTCTTTGATTGCATATCGTCGTACTGTCGCCTTAGGGAACGAGCAGAAAATATTATATGTTAAATCAGATTTTTCATTTATGTCCCTTATTATAGCATTAGAATATAAAAAAAATATGTTTGTAAATAACATATGTTGTAGGTAACGACAGTGTGACTTTTTCATAGTGCTGGGAATTAACTTTTTAATCGTTTATTCCAAGCAGCTTGTGGATTCAGACATTTCTAACCCCTCCAGACAAACTGTAACCCTACAAAGAGATCAAATCAAAAGCAGAATCATGATAGAAGAAATCTAACATTAAAACTTGTCCTGGCATCTCCACTAAAACGATGGTTTGCAGGTTTACGTTGATCTTATTGGCTCTAAGTCGACCAACATGCCACTAAAACACAGTGCTTGAAGATGATAATGTCTTGGCCAAAAGCCAAGGCTTGTTATACTTAATGGAAACATCAAATGAAATTCTTTGCATGCTGGGTAGGCTCCGGCCACATAAAATGTATGGAATGTATTTATAGTCTAAGCCTCATTTCCACCCAGGCTGGGCTGTGCCTGGTATTTCCAGATGTTTAATTGTAGCCCCCGTCAGTTCTCATGTTAACTTTTTCATTTGAGTCGACAGTTTCAAGCACCGGTTGGGTTAAGGAAGAAAAAAAACACACTGCCTACACATGAAGACTCTATCAAAGCAGCCGTACAAGATACAGCTCAATGCCTCTGGGAAGACGACTGTCTGAATTAGATAGAGGTACACTCTCTGAGAAACTTAGAGCCTGATTGTCAAACCAGTCCCCCGGCCACAATTTCAAAGCTTAAATTTGATTTGATGTTGCTGATTTCTAAAAGCTTGAAAGAGATGGGAGAACAAAAACCAGTTAACCACGAGCCAGAAAAAAATGTATATACGATGGATTTAGACCATCCAGACTCGGGAGCCCCTTCACAGGAATTTCGAAGTCAACAAGACCCAAGGGAAAACCGTCTAGGGATCCATTTGGAAGGGGACCCACGGTACCTTTGTATCTCGCTGGCAGGGGGACGTTGCCCTCCGGCTACAAGGCGAAACCACTCTTGCCTTTCCTTTGAGATCCAGCCTGTTGTTGCTATTTGTGTGGGTATGGGAGCATGCTAGTGACTCAGGCAGACAGCTGTAATTAAGGCCAGCTTCTCAGCCGGATGAGCAGCAAGAGATAATGCGGATGTGTACAAACTACCAACACCCCTCGTCCTACTCACAAGCACACACACATACACACAAACACACACACACACACAAAGCATGGACAACTTCTCTGGCGCACACGATTTGCAGTCGTACGCAGAGGCATGTGCACAAGATGAAAGCATCAGGAAATCTCTGTAATGAATTGAGCAAGTAGGACACCACTCATTAGAGATGCATTTGTGTACGTGAGGCATCGGCAATTCATTATATTCAGCCTGACAAATTCCGGTGCAAGTCGGCGGAATCAGAAAGATATTTTAATACGTTTCTCAGCTCAGGAAATCTGTTTAGCAGTTAGTCAGGATGGTAGCACGCGCCAAAAATGGAAAAACAAATATTTGCTTTAAATGGCCTCTGCTGTCTTCATGCATTTTTGATGGTGGTGGAACGTGAATATGAAGGAAAAAAAAAGGACATTGAATATTTATTATGTTTAAATATCAAGGGTGAGGGCGAGTCTGAAGTGTATTGGTCGAGTAAACATGTGTTTTTATTTGCATTTCTGAGAAACCCAAAAGCCTTGTAACGCTAGGTAAGTAGCCCAAACCAATATGGAAGCAGATTGAGTGAGTCAACAACCCTAGAGAGATGGGCTTCAGCCCTATTGGCCTGTGCAGTGTTAATCTGTCATAACTCAATTCCTCCTCTGCCGCCGCCACGTTCCTGGACCCGCTAAGCCCCGGTCCACCCCAGTGCCCAGATTGTACCGTTGCTTGGCTGCCTGAGGCTTCATTGAATAGACACTTCCTGTAGTTTAGGGCCATGATTAACCAGCCCCTTTATGCTCCCAAGCACCCGTCGCTTTTGTCATCAGTACGCCTCACTTCCCCCTCACCGGGAGTGCGGTAGAAAAAGACAACAGCGGGCTCCCAGGCCTAGTCAAACACACAACCGCAATCACGTTAACCCACTATTGTTTCCCCAATCCCCTCCATTGAGGTTTTTAAAGAGTCGTAGACTGAGAACCTCATTGCAATAAACCTCTCGACATGTTTAGAGCCCCATGGCCCCTTTCTGGGCCGGGGCGTTGCCACCAATTACGATGCCATTGAGACTCCTCTTCTGTAATTACGCACAAGCCTTGTTCTGGCGCTGCTCTAACATGGCGCCTTCTGTTTTGCATGTGAAACAACCCGGGTCACGTTGTTAAAGTCCGCTTTGCTTTGGCTATGTTAACCGAATCTACAAATATCAGATGGATGCAGAATAAATTGGTTGCTCTGCTTTTAGCCTTATGAAGGCGCCTGTTCAACAACTCAAGGACATGTAAATAACCCGAGCACGGCAAGGAGACACTTCACATCATGGTTTAAATTATGTTTTTGTAAATATTTATGATTTGCAGTGTTTTTTTCAGTGTCACTTGTCACAAGCGAGAATATATTTAGAGGAGATGGGAGCAGGGCGATATTCTCTTTTTCTTCCGAAGGCAACCAGGTTATGAGACAAGAATTTATATTACACCATTAAATATGTTATGATACTATTTAAAACTACCAAATAGGGTTATCATGGACATTGTTTTATTGATTATTGCTTTTCATGGAACCCTGAAAAAAACTTACTACAGGGATATGACAGTGTGGTCTGAAGCTGTATTTACGATCCAGTGACTCTTCAGTAACATGAACTCGAGTCTCAATTTTCCACCTGCGCTCGATTCACTTCAGCTGTTTCAGGAAACCTGTTGTTGACTTTGTCTCATCCTGCCCACTTAAGATTTCCGTGCTGCCCCGAAGTTAAGGAGACAGGTGAGAGACATCTTGTTGGTTCTCCTCTGTTTTGAGGGGGCATGACGCCGCAAGAATGTGACTCTGATGTAACTTTGAAAAGCCGTAGGTGGACTCCAGCGTTAAAAGACTCTCGCTTAATTGGGTGTAAAGTATAAAGTTTCCTGTCGTAACCCTTGTCACTGATGATTTATGATTAATCTATGAATATATAACAGAAGCTTCTCTGCTTTCAGAGATGAACTCATGGACAACTTGGAAAATTGCAAAAAGAAATTCACAAATGCAGAACGCAGCCAGGGATTGTCCGAGGCGCTAGAACAGGAAAATGTTTGGAACCTTCAGGTTAGAGGTGAAACTTAAGTAGAGCGTGCAGGACGTAGAAACTACGCTGTGGAAATAATATTTTCACGTACAGCACACTGACGTCCACCCTTATCACCAAAAGCTCTCGGATCTCATTGTCTTTAGATACATCATCATCCCGCCCACTCGCTCACTGTGAAGTTTCAGACCCCTGTTAAGATGTCCAAAGTTTACCAGAATCAAATTCTAACCCAGAAATGTACGTTCACACATACAGCCACTCCGAAAAGTTTCAAGAAAATGACCACAGTTCAGTGCATGTCTGCTTTTGATCAATTTGAGTTGTGTAGTGAGTTTTCCATATAAGACAAAGCAGGAAACATTTGTTGTTTGTGCTCCACATATCAAGTCAAGTCGTCTCTTTGGAACTAATGTGTTGCGTCCCTTCTTTGTTGTTCAAAGTGCAGCATTACAACACTGCTGCCTTTCCCAACGGTTCAAAGGTGCTTTATGTAACTTTTCCTCTGCTGCTGAACGAGGTTTGTCGCAGGGATCAGGTGGTGATGAAGATGGCCACACGCCAGCAGCTTCAACCACTGTTGTGTTCACACGACAAGAGGTTATATAGTTGTCTGTCCTACTTTTACTTCGGGGCATAGTCGTACTCCTCAGTCCGAGCAGATTCTGGAGCAGCTTTGGTTTTGCTCTCCCCGGCCCAGGCCGCTCCGGGCGAGTGAAAGAGTTTGGAGCTCAACTTGAAATCTTCATGCTTGATTGAAAACAACACAGCTGTTAATGCTAACGTTGGCTTTATAGCAGAAACATTTATTCATGTAGACTCGTTAAACAGGAGCTCAAGCTGGCTGTAAGGTCCTGGATGGGAAGTCTAATTTTCCGGGTCGGATCCATCCCTCATGTCCTTGCGTCTGCAGTCACATTAAATTTGATAAAACAATTCAGATGTTATTTGTTTGACAGGTTATTTGTTATGGCTAAACAGCAACAATCATCAACCCTCTTGTTTTCCTTGTTTCCTCTCTAAAGCGGAATTGAGCAATGAGCCACACATCAGTGTTCAACCCCTCGAGAGGTCCATGTAGCACACGTAGCACATTAGTGCTGTAAACCCATGTGGTGGTTCAGAGGGAGAGAAAGAGCATTTTTAAACTTACTAAAAATGGCATAAAGCATTACACACATTTGTGAATTCTACATTTTACTCTTCCATTTTAAAACAAGCAATTTTAATACATTGTTACTAAAAAAATCTATAATTTTGATTTAGTTATATATGTTTAACAGCTTAATTCACATTCGGAATAAAGAATGTTTCCATCGTCGTCTTCTGTCACAAATGATGACTGCAACTTTATGTGTTTTCCTTCAGTGCAGGCAAATCCTCTTCCTTCATTGCGGCTAAATAGAGAAGCTCAGATGAAATCTTGTCCTGAGAGGACTGTGAGTCAGACTGCTGACGCCTCATATTAGCTTCAGATAAACGCCCCTCCATAAATGAGAACTGAGTATTTTGTCCCCATCACTTATATCGAGAGAAGATAACACAACGCAGGAGCAGATGGCCAGATGATCTGGTCGAAGCACTTTCCCAGATCTCCAGGAAAGTCCAACTGTTGCATCGTGATATCAAAATGCATTTTTCACCCCAAAGGCCTGAGAGCCCCCGTTCACCTCCCAGGGGCCCCTCGCTAGTTTTCTCATGCACATACACATGAATGACAGGGGAGAGGGACAAAGGTCAGAGGAGGTGTTGTGTGTGTGTGTGTATGTGTGTGTGTGTGTGTGTGTGTGTGTGTGTGTGTGTGTGTGTGTGTGTCTATTTGTGTGTCACTTAACCCTCAAAAGGTTAAGACTTGCTTTTGAGGTTAGGGTTAGAATTAGGTTTAGGTTAAGGTCAGGCATTTAGTGGTGGTGGTTAAGGTTAGGGTGAGGGGCTGCATGGCAAATGCATTATGCCAATGATTGTCCTCACTAAGATAGTGTGTGTCGTCACTTTCAGACCCACTTTCAATAGGCTTTTAGAGAGGGTTGTATGGGTTGTGTGAATATGCATGTGTGTGTTTTTGTGTGTGATGTGGTGGGGAGGTCAAGTTCCCAATATATTACTTAAATTTTAAGACAAACATTTTGGGTTTAAATTAAATAGAAAGAGAAGGCATCCATGAAATAATGAGCCAATGTCCTGAAGTGGAGAAACGACTGTGTGTGTGCGTGTGTGTGTCTGTGTGTGTGTGTGTGTGTGCGCACGTGCGTGAAAAGGGGTTGGGGGTCTTCCTCGCACACACCTCCATTTGTCTTGGACTAATTCCACAATCTTGTCCCTGAGAAAAGGGCTCCCACTCACCCTGCTTACAAAGGGCCCCTCGAGCGTGACCCCTCATTATGTACGGCCCCTCCCCATACAACTGACAGGGCCCCTCAGGGCATCAAGCATCAGCAACACAGAGGAGAAACATTCAAACAAAACCACATTTGCATTTGATTTGATTATCCTTCATGGTTGATTCATGGCCCTCTGAGCTTCTGTTAGGGGACCGTTTACACAAGCCGTCAGCCTGACGCACTTCTTTGGGCTTTTTTTTTCTCCCTCAAACAACTCAGATTCCTTTAGTCTCAGTAAACAGGTACTTTCTGAAAATAGGTGTCCACACATCTCACAGTTAAGGGAAATACGGTCAATTTGAACTGAGGAATTACCAGAAAAAATCATTGAATTGAACAGCTAGTATAATTGTTGGGCAACAGCTTTGTTAAATCTTTTATAATGTTTTTAAAGCAACTGAAAATCCAACAGATATTTTTGAGTTTGCTCACTTTGGGTTCTCCTCCAAATGAAAATGAATTGATCTTCTTGACCTCCATCACGAAGCACCAGTGGCCGTCAGTGTCCTCTTCTTTGTCCTCCCCAGAGGAACGGAAAAACTCTGTTGTTTCAAAATGCCACAGGATGACACGCTCCAGTTTTAAAAGTTGTGCAGTGGCCACATCAATTATGAAGGCAGCAAAGGAGGAAGTAGGTGATGACTGACAGAGGTCATGGAGGGCGGAGGTTAGGGTTGATGCGCGGGTCAAATTAGAACTGTTTCTTCCAACGGTCAAAAGAAACAAAAGTCCAAACTTACTTTTTTTCTGAACTTTACCGAGACAGTTTTTAGACCTATCCTAACTAAGCTGCATAAGCATCATACAATGTAATCATTTTAACAGTGATTTCCGGAGCAAGGAGGTTATGTTTTCACCCCTGAACTAATCCTCTGTTTGTCAGAAGGACAAAAAAACACAGAATAGATTTCCACAAAAGGTGGAGGACGGATGGGACCCATTACGTTTTGGCTTGGAGTCGGAGGGAGAACATCCAGGATTTATTTATTTTTTGTAACAAAATGTGTTTTTTGGCATTTTCATCATTTTCAAGTGCATGGACCCTGCTGAAAACACAGTGCATGTTTAGAGGACAGATATCTATGTGCGTGTTCAGCTTGATGTGGCTTGATTGAATATAGGGGGACGGCCTGGCCTTGGTGGAGGTATGTGCTCGACTGAGTGCCATTCTAGTTTTTAATGGTTTTGGAGTGGGGAGACAAATGATGCACTGCCAGTTGGCGCATCAGCATGGAAATCCCCTTTTAAGATTGTTGTAGAGGACATGGACTATCACGTATTTGATGTTTGATAAACACTTCACATCTGACCCTCTGTACATGATCCTATTTTGGGATTTCATTTCATTTCATTCTTCCCCCTGGCTTCTGTTTCCACAGCCGTTTTTTTTTAGAACGTCTGTAAAGAGACCTTGTTGCACCAGTTAGAACAAGTGTTTGAGGAGCTCCCCATCAGACGTGGTACATATTGAGAAGCAACAAAGAGCCTGTGAATTTATATTGTGTTGTGCTTGTTTAAACTTTGCCCGCTCACTGTTAGTTGTAGTCCATACTTAAGGGCTTATTGTAGAGACTGATACCAGAGGATTTGTTTTGAGTACAAAACTCTCCTTGGGCGACAGTGAAACATGCCCCAGTGTTTCAGAGCCAGGGAGATAAATACCAGTTGAGAAACATTTCTCACAACTGAGGGCAAAATTTAGAGATAAACATGCAATTGTTCAACTCATCACTTATAAGAGAACGGTGAACACGTTTATTGCCCTTTCATGCCCTTTGAAACCTCATGTGTTGCAGAACTTTCTGTAAAACACACGATGGCTCAGTGGGAAACTCTTTTGTTCTTTGCTGAATTATCTTTTTTGCAGATACATGGTTTTTTCGTCAGCGAACAGCAAAGTCTTTTTCTGCTCCGAGGCGGTTCAGATGCGCTGCTTTCCTGTTCCTGTTTGCCTGAAACACGCGAGCATGTGTGTGTCTGCGAGTGTGTGTGTGTGCATGAGTACATGTCTGCAAGGCAGCTGTGTCCCCGATATATGGGGACCTGACCCAGCTGTCACTAACCATACCGTGGGAGGTCTCTGTGAAAGCACAGGAACAAAAATGTGCGTTTGTCTCTCAGCAGGCACTGGCAGGGAATCGTCAGTGGCTAATATAAACAAATAGGTCCCATCACAGCACATCTGAATCTTAATTTCTCATATTATATTTGCAGGTTGTGAGGTTTACCTGCAGAACGGGGAGAAGCTACAAGGATCTGGTTCTCCGTGTAGCTACAGGACACACAGCAACGAGTCCTGCTGGTTGGAAAACAATGTGCATGAAAGGTCAAAGGTCTGATCCTGGAGTTAGTGTTGTTTCCTTTTGGGCGTGACCCTGTCCTACCTGTGCAAGAACGCATTACATGTGCTTGTCAGTGTGTTTACTAAATATTCAAAGATGCAATGCAACATGTTGTGGTCCTTTGTTCACGCTTAGATACTGTTGCTTCGCATTCTGGGGGAAATGAACGTGCCGTGATCGAACCTGTGTTGGGGCGGTCGGTTCAACAAAATCAGCTAAATCGGTTGGAGAAATAT
Source organism: Pseudopleuronectes americanus (assembly GCA_038501795.1). Classification (NCBI taxonomy): domain Eukaryota; kingdom Metazoa; phylum Chordata; class Actinopteri; order Pleuronectiformes; family Pleuronectidae; genus Pseudopleuronectes; species Pseudopleuronectes americanus. The sequence continues at coordinate 16,772,567 of CM076724.1, forward strand.
TAAACCGCACAATCAGTTGTAGTTTAAATCACCTCCCCCGAGAGAATCTACATTCACTCCTCATACATACTTCATGTTGCACAACTCTGCATAAAGAATGTTCCCTTTATCTGTTCCTCCCGTCGTCCGCGGTGCACACAGCGCTCTGGGGTTAAATATAATGTGGACGAGCGCTTTAAAGCAAATGCGATCTGAAAGGCTGGCAAAGGCGAGGGGACGCAGCTGTCGGCGAAGCATGTCTTTTTTAAGGGCTGCCCCTAATGATTGGAGACAGTTGGCAATTACGTAAGTATTCACTTTTAGGCCACTGGGCTGTGCACTGTGCCGAGCCCCCCGGACCCTGGCACACATGCAGAATGGGAGGAAGAGGAGGAGGAGGAGGAGGAGGAGGAGGAGAGGGAGGAGGAAGGTGGGGGGGTGGGTGGGTGAACAAGAGCGGGGAACAGAGGAGTGGGGGAGCTGGCCGAGAACCAACAGGGGAACAGGGATGCACGTGCCAGCACAGAGAACGCACAACATATACAGATGGACAGAAAGAGAGGGGGATGGAAGATTGGAAGGGAAGGAAAAAGGAGACGAGTGAGCGAGAACAAAGGAAGAGTAATCACAGATGAAGAGGCTGATAAGGAGACGAATAAAAGAGATGCAACATGCAACGTTTCAGAGACGGTTTCATTTCACATTTGACAATAAATCTTTGTAGTGGGATAAAGAATTTACAATTTTAACGTGAGAAATACCATCAAGGCATTTAGGCCTCGCTTTTTACGAGAGGATCAATGGAGACGCCACGGAAGACAGTGGAGTGGCACTGCATATTCCCATATTTACAGAAGTGTCAACATGTGAGCAGGCTGTTGTGTAACTGTCAGCTTAACTTCACTTCTATTTATTTAGCGTCAAAAGATGAGCCGGGGTAGAGTGGGGCCCGAGAAGAAGGAAACCAGGCTTCCACGTGCGAACCGGGACTTTCCGAAGGTGCGCTGCACTTCAGCTGTGACGTGGCACTAAGTGGAACCTACAGTAACACAAAACACACAAAAATCGCTTCATCAGGCAAGGTTTAGAGCGTTATTAGCAACATGAAAGCTATTACACTGTTTCGGTGTTTCCTCTCAGACTAGTGAGTGTGTGTGTGTGTGTGTGTGTGTGCCGCCCCCCCCAGCACTCCCACTACCACCACCACCACCACCACCACCTGTTTCTCATTCAGACCTGGAAGGTTAACAGCTGTCTGGGAGGAAGATTGATGCACACTCACACACACACACACGCATGCACGTACACACACACACACACCCACGCACACACTCGCCCACGCAGCACACATACACATTGCATTTTTCATCATATAAGTAGGGATTCCAGGACTGGTCGCAGTGTGACCATGAAGATCAGATTTTATTTGTTACAATTTGTCTCAAGCGTTCTGGCATAAATGTGACGACACACACACACACGATAACATGAAATTAAACTATCACAAACCACCTAATTGCCTTTTCATCTCCTGTGGTATTGATCATGCCTCTCACACACCCTCTTAGTTGCTCACCTCACATTTCTCTGTGTGTGCGTGAGCAGATTCTGTGTTTGTGCAAGGAACCGGCAGGAATGTGTACGTTTTCACAACCATCTCAGCGCCTGGATATCGAGCTCGTCTCCTCCAGCACGGGAGCCGCTGATGGCCTTTGCTTTATTAGCCGACTTTGACTCGACGGTGCTTGGAGTGGCATCCCACTGAGCCCACTCTCCTGATGTCAAATATTTATAAATGTCAGGGAGCTGCGGCCTCCAAATGATGCCGGCATATTCTGCTAGTGACCCGACTTTAATGAGCCTTATATGAAAAAGAATTCAACCCACCTTCACCTGTTTTTATTGGGGTCTTGTTCTGTGTTGTCTTAATTTTAGTTTAAAAAAAAATTGCGTCAAACTGTCAGTGTGATATTCATCTGGAAATAATAATCAGTTCCTGAAAGTTTTTTTTGTCATAAAAAGAACTAATAAAAAATAATCTAATCAATTATTATGTGTTTGTATTGGTACTGTACTTCAATTATTTGCGGATGCTTTAACCAGCAGCTTTAAATTCGAATTCTCTGCAATCTAATGCTAGATTAGCCAAATACACAATTTAAGGATTTGACTTTTCACTCTATTTTAAGGAGCATTAAAAATCCCTCATGTTATACGTGTTTTGTTCCTAAAACAATCGACCTTTTACTCATTCTTAAGTTAATTTATACAACATCAGCTTCGCTCTACATCAAGTTAAAGTTCAACAAAAACCTCCACACGAGGATCATATTTTATGCAAACTGGCAAACATTATTTAACGTCCTGAAGATCATGCTAATTAGACGTCACTGCAGGCTACTTTTTATTACTTCTCCTCTGCTCCCAACGAGCAACTGAACTCAACTCATTCCATCGGGATCGGTATTCGCAGAGAGGGGGTTCCAGTGGTGACTGGTATTCACTTGCACGCTTTGTTTATCTGTTTAAAACACTGTCCCAGTGAGGAAGCTGCAACAAAGGGGCTGTATGTATTCCCTCAGACAGTCCTTGTTACATTCTGTTTATCTGAACACAAAGATTATCTTAATAGATTGAGTCTCGGTCGGGAGGGAAGAGGCTGAGGAGAGATCGCTCAGCTCGATTCAGGTCCTGCTCACAAGTTCCTCTTCTTGCATTTTTCATGAGCAACAACTGCCCAAGTTAAATCTTTGCTGGACTCTTTATTAGGACACACGCCAGGGAGCATTAAAGCAAACAGTTATTTTAACCTTTAGTATATATGCATCCACGGTTCATATCGATTTCTGAGCGCTTTAAAGAGCCCCCCACACAACGATCCACAATCAAAGACCATGTGTAATCATGAATCATAATATTTACAGTCCTAATGGATCCCTGCTGTGAAAGCCTCCGTCCATCAAAGGCAAACAATGCGCGGGGAGCAGCAACCAAACAGACAGCTGCTTTTTAGAGCCCCCAGAGCTCATTTGAATATTTCACTTCCTGCATCCTCGCCCGCCCGCTCGGTGACACACTGGCGAGTTTGTCTCCCGTCTTATCACTCGTAAATTCCAAACGGATTACCCCCCCCCCTCTTGTCTCTGACATGTTAGTGAGAAACAGCTTCAATTTTCCAAAAAATTAAATAAATAATAACTTGCGGGGCGGCTTGTCAGGCTGCGATGGCTAATCTACGAGGGAGGATTTGAATAAGTCCTCGGTCGCTGTGCGCTCCCTCTCCTCTCCTCAATCTCCCTCTCATCCCTCGCTCGGCAGCCGACTCAGAAGGAGGGCCCCTCTTCGAGAGCCTCATCGCGCTAAGTGAGATTAATTTCGACATCATAAATAACTCGGAGCAGGTCGCCCCGGGGAGCGGGTAGACGGCGGCGTGTTAGAGAAACAAATGTATTTGACTGCGGTTACCATTTCAGCCCTTTGCTCTTTAATCCTGCCTTTGTTTTAGCGAGGCACTAAAGCGACGAGATGGGACCTATCACGATGACAAGCGGCATTGTCTCCGCTGCGCTCATGTAAATGGCTTCATCTGAAAAGACCGATAGTGTTCAATGAAAGGAGATCTCGTATATTACCTGTCCGCCATTTTGACAATCACCGTTATCCTGTGGAGAGGCGTAACTCAACCGGAGACAGCTCAGCCAATAAAGACAAGCTGTGAATTTGTATCGCTGAAAGAGTCAGATGTATCTGTCAAATGACAAAACTAACGCTTTGTCTCTGGCTTCAATTCAGGGCTCGTATTACACTGTTATGAGACAGTCCCACTGTTCAATGGGAATCCAAATATTAACACTCACCTCTCTTTGTAATCTAAGAAGCAGAACAGGCAACTAATGTATAATTCACTATATTTAAATACCTGGGAGCTTTCATAATGTTGCATGGATGAAGATAATAATCTGTTACACAATACACAATTTTATAGTTGCAGTGCTTTAACAGCTATTATCTAAATATCTACAAAGAAATTTAATTGAAGTTTGATATTTTGCAGTCTAACACTAAACTTTATGATAAATAGTTATATTTAAAAAGAAAACACAAATACAACCTAGTATATAGAATTTTCATCCCGTGGATCCATTATGTAATCATCTTATCCTTTGAGGTTCCCGGGAGAGATGACGCTAATTTACTTAAAGTAAGAAAATAAACATCTTTCAAAGTAAAATGTAAATTTAAATGCAGATATACTCTGCATTGAATCAGTGAAATTAAAGTTAATGGCTAAATGTCACTTTACAGATATTTGTGTAAAAGTATTACTGGCTGTAAATCTCTCTGGCTCTTCTCTTCCAGCTGTTACACAACTAACCAGGAAAATGAGCCTCTTCTGATGAATCTCTGTCCAACACCCACTGACCTTTCAACTCTGTTATCTTGAGCTGTAACTTTCTGGATGCTCAACTTTTATATTTCCCCGGCCCAACTTGTTTACTTTGACGCTGACATTTGGTGATGGGTAGGTGTCACAGACTCTGAGCCTGCATGTCAGTCGCACGCAGCTGCCAGTGGTGGTAATCTGACTTCATTCCGTTAGCAGTGGGAGACCCAGTGGCTCCGGATCCGCTGCGACCTCAATTCAGATGCATGTGAAATTAGGTTTAAGGTTTTTTTTTGTTTGCTTGTTTGTTTGTATTAACAGATGCGTGACCTACTTCAGATTATATGATACTGACTCAACGGCGTATGACAGCTTTGATATGGTTAATGAAAGGTCAACTGACACATGGAGCAGCTGTCGGTTTCTCCAGCGAGTCTTGAAGACGGGGTTTGACTTCGGCCCAGGCTTTGATTATTCAACACAGAACTAAAAAAATAAACACTGCTCCCATCCACATACACTGCATCCCCACAAGATGCATTTTATATATATATACACACACCCAGGAGCCTCTGCTGGAGTGCGTCTCTATTTATACGAGTACCTCTGTGCCGAATCCTTTGTACCCACCCCCATCCCCCACGCCAACCACAAACACACACCTCAACATAAAAAGCAGCCCCGCAACACGCGCAAACACACCGTCACATTCATTACAACATCAGATTTTTGGAATACATGAATACGCGATTAACGGAGCAGAAAAGCTCAACAAACAAAGCGAGGGAGAAAAGAAAAAAAAAGACGGCCTACGACCAATGCAATCTAAACAGGATTGACCTTAACTCAAACAAGTCTCCTCGGTTCACCCCACTGCCGCTGAGTTTGCGTGCGTTGGTCTCCATTTATTCGAGGGTGTCAGGGCCTGTTCCGCCTTGTTTACTGTTAAGAGGATGAAAATGAACAGCCAAATAGTGCTCCATTTATAAGCCTGTTTATACATGCTAATACCGCAGGCTGTTTTGCACCCACAGCAGCACTGCTGGATGTGACTCAATCAACACAACAGTGCACACACACACACACACACACAGACACACACACAAGTCTTCATAACCGAGTATGAAAGTGCATTTAGAGGCACAACCGAGTGCTGAGTGACCGTGACTGACACAATGGTTCCCTGTCAGCGAGGTGAAAATCAGCTGCCGGGACCTTTTTGTCCAGGACTGTAACAGTACAAATATTAAACATTTCATTTAAATGGCTAAAACACTGCAGCCGGAACTCACTAGTAAGCAGCGCCACTCTGTCTTAAGTCATTTAATCTCCTTGAGAGAAGGCGTATTTCTCGGATGTAAAAACAGCTAGATAAATGAGAGGAGTTGCTTTGCTGGGATCCACGCAGGTAAGCTCATTATAACTCCACTCGTCTCGGATTATATCTTCTTTTTCAAACAGTCGTTATATTACAAATAAACTTGGATGAATTTGTGCACTCAAACCCAATCAGTAGGTGAAAAGAATTCACTCTAAAACATTGATTCTCTGAAGGACCATAAATAAATGTGCAAAATGAGACATTAGCCCTCGACGTCCTCTCATCATCGGACTTCTTTGGGCAATGAGAGCAAATTCTGCAGATGTGGCCTCAAGTCGAGGAAAAAATAAAAGAAATCATTCAACGGATTCTGTGTGAAAACGTCCTCAGAGGCATTTATTCAACATGTGAAAGTCAATTAAAATTCCACTGCCTGTTCGGACAAGAGGAGTCGGTCCTGGCGATAAAAATAACAGGACGTGCAGTGGAGCCCTGGAAATGTTTCAGCAGTGGTGCTGGATTGGTCATAACGGAGGAAAAGCGCTGAGCAGAGACGCTGAGGGGATTTTTACTAATAACCGACAACAGGAGAAATTTCTCTGCTGCACGTGGGGTTGGCAAGATAGATGGGGTAGGCAGTGTCACCGAGCACACATTGGAAACATCAAATGTCACAGATAGAATGGGAAAAATGCCTGAGACCAGTCACAGCAAAGCAATGGCTATGGATCATATGGTGTAAATAAAGATGGACGACGTGTTTCCACTTCCTCATGCTGGAAAGAAATGAAGCCAGAATATCCCAGATACGGGCGCCGCCATCTTGTGCTTTAGACATCATGGAGCCAGCATGTGATCGTCCCAGCTGTCAATCTTGATGTTTTATCTTGTTATAGCATAAAATAAATAATGAAGAACAAACATAACCCAATAATTAGCACTTGAATAAACATCAGTGTCACAGCAAAGCAATGGCTATGGATCATAGAGTGTAAATAAAGATGGACGACGTGTCACCACTTCCTCATGTTTGAAACAAATGAAGCCAGAATATCCCAGATGCGGGCGCCGCCATCTTGTGCCTTAGACAACACATGGAGCCATCGTGTGATCGTCACAGCTGTCAATCTTGATGTTTTATCTAGTTATAGCATAAATTAAATAATGAAAAACAAACATAACCCAATAATTAGCATTTGAACAAACATCAGTGCGATATGAGCTACCTAAAATAACAGAAACCATCTTTGAGAATAATTTATTCAACATGCTCTTTAGCTTTTTAATTTGTTCCCTCCAGTAACATGGAGGAGGCAAGGTGTATGACCTACTCTTCAGCCAGCCACCAGGGGGTGGTCATGCATGTGTAAATGCAGTCTATGCTAAGGACATTCTTCAGCTTTCGCTTGTTGCTCCGAGCAGTTTCAAATGTCAGAAACTTTGGTGGATAGTGATCCGGACTGAACCATCTTGAGGCGTGTGAATATATCTGCATATTTCAGGGGTGAAATGTGGCGTAACCGCTGCAGAATGTGGTCAAACTGAATTTCTTCTTGGCCGGTCAAGCACTGTTTGCCTCTGACATTATCGAGATGGACAGCGCCGATGTGTCCGGTCTGTGCTTCGGGTGTCTGTGATGTCTGAGAGGGGAAAAACTCCCGGGCCTCCTCCACTGCTCTCACTGCCAGCGACACGTAGAGTGTTCAACACCTCTTGACAAGGACAACACAAGTAAAAGCAATGACAAAGTCAATGTTCCTACACCTGCTTTGAACCCCCTCCAGGAGAGCTCCACACATCGGTGACAAAGAAATGTCAGAATGGATTAGGCAAAGACTCGCCTGTGCAACACACCTCCTGAAGGGCTCGACTATTTAAATTGCGTAACAATGAGATTGTGTTGAGCGGTCCGACTAAACACTTGGTTGTTTTGTAACCAATGTGTAATTGAATTTTATATAGGGGTCAAGGTCAAAGAGACTTCAAGTTAGGAAAGGGACGTTTATGTTTGTATTACATTAAATTTGAAAATAACATAAGACGACAGCTGAATTTCAAAGGGACATTAAGAAAAGAGAGTGAAACCTGTGGTTGTATAAATCCAATAGTGAGGTTAGAATTTTAAAAATCATCAATTGACAGGGGAAGGTAGAATTAAGAAGTTGCTGAAGAGGTATAATCTGAACCTTAAAGGCCTTTGGACACTAAACACATTTGTTCTGTACAATTAATTCACAAGTTATTAACATTTTTTAAACAAATAATTTACAGATATAGTCAGGCCCTTTTAAATTCGCCTCCTAATTATTTGCTATTTCTTATTTTGCTTCATGATTGTTGTGAAAAGGCCTTTAGTGGGAAAATAATAAACATGACACTTCCTTTTGCCCCTGAAATCATTTAAATCAAAACCTTGTTGTAGCTCTCTGATTATTCTCTTCATTGCTTTGGGCAGGAAGATGAATAGTGTTAAAAATGACAAGAGGATATTAAATATATTTTTTTTCTGCCTAAGTTCTGGCAACAGATTAGTGTGACAAGTCAAAATAGACATTTATCTCCCAGCATCAAACACATCTTAACTTTAGCCCATCAAATGTATTTTTCCTTTGCTTTTCACACACCAGTCATACTTAGCTGTGGCAGCCTGTTTTGTCTTGGCTCGACTAAAATCTGGATCGGAAGTTTAAAAAAGTTTCTGTCTCGAGCGGAAAGAAAAATTTGATAAAACGTGGCAGAGCACTTCTTACCTCTACCAGCACATGCGAGGCCGGGGTCTACAGTGCACGGCTTCAGAGGGAGAGGACGTCGTGCCCCACCCACATGAATGCACTCTGTCTCATGATGTTTCGCACACTTCAGAGAAGCTCCGGCGCTCCGAACAAAACACTGCGTCTAAATGGAGCAGAAATGCAGATTGATGGACGAAGCCCCAATCCACAATACCTCCAAAGCATGCGGGGGGGCGGTTGTCACTCTCTTTGTCATCCATCTTGATTTGCTGCCGTCTCTCATTCGCACACAGTGGCTGCATTCTCCCTGCTGATTACGAGGGCTGCTGCCGCCGTCCCTGTGGGAGAGAACGAGAGGCTGAGGGGAGAAGCAGCCCGGCAGCCGCCCCGCTGCAGCCACACAGATTTATTATTCGCCCAGTCACTCAGGACATTTCACAGCTGTGTTTACCTTGGACCCTGCCACGGGTATTAGGTGGCAGGGTCCCACGATTTGCAGATGTGATTACCCATTCACAGATCTGCTACCTCCCCTGTCCGCGGGACCCACCGCCCCCAGTACGTCCTCTGACACAAACAGAAAATTCCCGACAGCCGTTTTTCCTAGAGACTGTAATTTACAGCATGATTCAAAGTCGAAGCTTTATTCAAGGGGGAGTGGGGCTGTAATGTCATGACAGTTCCCCCAATTAGGTCGTCTCAGGGTGAAGTCATCACAACCTCAGCCTACCGTAACTCTGGGAACGCGTCCAGCACTTTTGCGGATGGAAAAGATCGACAGGATTACGGGTTTGTGTGTTGCCCTGCTGGAACTGGATAGACTGGCTTTGTCTACTCAGGCCGGGCCATACATTTTAAATACCATATGTATCGGAAATAAGGAGCAGGCCATGCCAGCCGCACAAATGTCTCGGGTTTGTGGACCCAGGTGGGGAGGTGGCTTTCGGTGCGCTTGATTTTAAAGGTGTTACGGAGGGAAAGAGGAAAGAGAAACATAAAAAGCGGTAGAAATCTTGTCAGTGGACAAAATTTAACAAATGAAGAAACACATTTTTCCTTCTTAACTGCTTCCCCTCTTTTTCTGGCAAATTTTTTTTCCCTGTCAACCTTTTCCGGGCCAGATGACTGTAAAACCAGTGAAAGAGTTAAACAGCCTGACAGAGCATCATGCCTACTTGTTCTAATGCTCTTTGTCAGTCTCACATTATAAAACCCACTCCATAATGATCCCAGTTTTTTGCACTCGCTCATTGAAATAATCTGTGCTGAGAGCTAATAGCCCCAAACTGCTGGTTGCCTCTGCCAGACGTTTTCTCATTAAACTCCGTGTGTATCGGGCAATTACCAATTCACATCCATGGTGTCGGAGGGGCAAGGGATAAAGAGAGAGAGCAGGAGACGGAGAGAGAGAGGACGAAGACAACCAGGTGTGACTGCTCTACAGTAAACTCCCACTCTCGTCGAACATAAGTTGGCCCCCGTTTATGCTCGTGCACTTTTAGTCAGCGTGGTATCCAACACAGAGTAATCCCCTATGTATATGATCCGCTGCCGAGCCCCATCCTGCGCTGCTCAACAGCAGATTTACGGCGAGCTAAACCCGTCCCTGACATACTGCCGCCTCACAAAGTACCATTAAATGGAACGGAAAAAAAAACGTCGGGGCCCTCACCGCTGGAGAGTTGTACAAATTTTTATTATACAGTAAAAAAAAACTAGAAAAAAACAACACATCTGGTTCAGGTCTTGCTCCTGGAGGCACAGAGGTGTCCTCCTGAGTCGGGGAGGCTCCATCCAATCAGAACATATGTCGCAGGATGCTGCCCGTCTCGTTAGGGCCCCCATGTTTTTATTCACGCTCGGCTGCTTGTTTACTATGTAAATGACGTGTCAGTTCACATGCACGGGCACGACGAGCGCATATGGATCCACTTATACATGCTAATGAGGTCATGTCAGAGTAAAGCTCCTGTCTGTAAAAGTGTGCTTCCTGTGAGGAGCCGGGTTCATCATTAGGGATGTTTTCTGGATTTGGTCGGGGGAGGATGTGGGGAGATGCAGGTGAGAGTCACTCATGTACCCACAGTAGAAATGAACCTGTTTAAATTATGTATTGAAAGTCGTCTCAGAGCTCGGTGTCAGAGGACGCACCACATGGAGTGCAGAGCTTAGGATACAGTAGGTCATGTGTGATGGAATATGCATGCGTGCACACATGCTCCCACATATGGAATGCCCATCCACAGGCATGCATACACACATGAATGGACTAGCATGCACACACACACACACACTTTTAAATGCAGTTGCTGCCAATTAAAGTGTGTCTAATGATCGTGCAGTGTTCATTAAAGCACTGAATTGGTTTCATCAATGTTTCTATTAAAAATTGTACATGCATTTATCAGTGATAAACATGCAGCCTCCACTAGTGACACACATTTTGAATTTGTTCTTGAAATATTACACCACTTACACTTGGCTGAGAATGTTGAAAGTAGCAACAAAAGACTTGTTGCGTAACGACCCAATATTATTTGTGCAGTTTATATTTCTGGTCAAAACACACAAATATTCATTAAGAGTATCGACAATATTAAGTTTGAGCATAATGTCAAACACAACTCCATGTCAGCTGTAGTGTTAATATCCCTTTGTACATGAGATGATGAAGACATAGATACATTGATGAGGTTATTAACCTGTGTTCCTCTCCTTCTACTGATACGTATTCAGATTTATCTGCATGAATCAAACTACAGTTACACCCTCAACAATTTGGGAATAAATTATTGTCAAAACAGACAAAACTATTTGGAAACATTTGCTAAAATGTGCCGTGCGTGTCTGATACATACAGAACATGTCAGGGGCAAAGTGACTCAGCTCTGTGCCTAAACATCTGGCTCAAAAGCCTCAGTGAATCCAGCCCTCAGTGCACGAATCGATGATAAAAAATGTTCGCAGATGATGGTCGCTACAGGAGAAGTGACACCTTTAACCCTCGCCCTTGGGAAACTTGCCTTCCCCTTTCTTTTCCATCTCATTGCTTTGTTCGAAATCTGCTTTTTCATATCGTCTCTTGCATTTCTACAACCGTAAATGTGTGGTGATGTGGCTCTCTTGACCCTTTCTCCTGGAATAAAAAGACTCCTTATCTCACTGGGGGCCACATGAGTAAATAAAGGTTAAATTAAAAACAGTAAAATATTGTTTTCCGAAGCATCAAATAGTTTTCTACTCTAACTCAGACACAGAGATCTGCATCATCCCTTGCCATCTGTTGTCCACATTCCCCCCCTCAAAAAAAAACCTCTACCACAATCATCCTCTCAGGATCAAATCAGAAAGCGACTCAAGATGCAAACAGCGGAGGAGAGCGCGGCTGCGGCAGCCTGTCAGCTCCGCTCACGTCTTTATCTCTTCGCGGTGTCTTTCTATAGAGAAGACAAGTGGGCCCTGCCTGTGGCGCATGGAATAGTGAAACGTCCATTCTAATATCCTGTCTGGAGCGTACACGCTCCCCGTCAGCTTCACGTCTATCAGTGGATCTGGCTGGATCTGGTGTAGGGGGGATGCAGCCGCACTCATATCTGATGTTCTCCTTGTTCTCCCTCGTTTTTCCCACATTCAACATGGCAAGGACATGCAGCGAATTACTGCCGAGCGGGGAGACACACATCCTACGTGGTTTATGAGCTGTCCGTGGATATAATGTAAAGGGAAATGTAAAAAGTGTTTCCTCAAGGTAACAAAGGTTTGAATCCTCAGACGTCACAGAGTGAGACCAAAAGTGAATGCTTACTATATTACTTTAATATTACAATGACCATTTAATCAAGCAATCCAGTTTTTTGCAATTTTATTTATATATTTCTTGGGTTGACAGTAGTTTCTACCACCTGCAGTCCAATGTGTGACAACCAGGTCTCATCTTGCAGAAGGATTTCAACCTTTATTTGCTCACTTTAGCCAGAGTCCTACTGTGTAACCACTAAAGCAATGTTGACCCAGAATGCCAGTAAGCAAACTGCACACCTCCCATTTGTACAGCCTTTTTTTACCAATGTACTATTCCCTAATTTCATTTGGAGTGTTCGCTATTTTAAGGCACCCATTGCCGAAAACTATTTTATTTATTCCTATAACTGGAGCACAGTGCAATTGGGTAGTGAAAAGCTTTAATTCAGGGATTATAGCTTATAAGTTTTGGCTATCAAGCCCCAGATTCACACATGCACAGTTGGGGGGAGATGGGAAAGGAAGGTCGTGTCGAAAGATACCAGCGGTTCCAGAAACAAACTGGAGGAAGTGAGGAAAGGAAGCAGAGGGAGAGAAAAAAGACACAAATCGCAAGCTCCACATCTGCCAGAGCCTCGTTTGTGGCACCCCTCCATCTTGCCTTGCACAACCTCGTCTTAAAGTACAGGCTGTGAAGTTTTCCCCAGTTTATAAATAGTCCCTGCTCAATTCTACACTTCACTGAATTATTTCGATAGTCAAGGTTTTTTTTTGTGAGTTTTCCATGCTGCTAACGGTGGCACCTCAGCCTTTGTTGCATATCGTACGGACAAAGTGACAAAAATATGGCCAGAGGTGTGTAACAACTACCTAGAATATTTACCCTCAGCACGTCTCTCTCTCTCTCTCTCTCTATCTCTCTCTCTCTGAGATTTATTGTTCCACCAACACTTAAGGGGAAGTGGCTGAAAGCTTGTAGACGAGGTGTAAAGTCATAGTTTTCACATACCTTCTTTTTTTATCGAGCTCTAGCAGTGCTTTGAAAAAATTGTGTCCGGCTTGAAACTTGTGGCAAGGTGTAAAAATAGTCAAACATAACAACAGGGTTTACAGCAAATTCAATTATAATTGACAGGTGTTGCGCTCTGTTGTGGATCACTATAATTTTTTTCACCCAAACAGTGAATCTTGCTAAAATGAACTACTCTAAAATGAACTACTCTAAAATGAGCTACTCTAAAATGAATTACTCATTCAGGATCTTCTTCACCTGAAAAAACAAAACAATGCTTTCAGCCACTAATTTCAATGGTGCAACTTTATTTAGAAAAAACTGAATTTCAATACTTTCATGAATATTAAATTTCAAAATCACACCACAAACAGCTGCAACTGAACTATGGGAATCCTCACAGATGGAACAACTGAAGCCTAAATTACAATAACAGGCATATATTTAAATTAAGATAAGATAAGATAATCCTTTATTAATCCCACAATGGGGAAATTTGCAATATTACAGCAGCAAGAGTCAAAATAGGCAATACTTAAGTGTGAGCAATATAAAAAATATGAAAAATATGAATGCAATTAATCTAATAAATACATTGTAAATCCAGGAAAATATGAGCAGTGTGAGAATATATAGTGTGAATGGATTTTACATGAACAATTGACAATTGTAACATATGCACAGTAACAATATAGGGTATGGCTGTGTTGTTGTGTTTCCCGAAGTGATGATACGCTGTTAGACAGTCATCAGAGCAGATTTAATGTTACATGAAAAAAAAACATATTTAGAAGTTTAATTCACAATCATATCTGCTGTTCACCGTGATTACAGAACTTCACATGTGAGTTTCCACTGAGGAGAAAAGCATCAGAAGATTTGACATGCCTGTGTGTTTGATCATATTGAATATACTGTTTTATACACAGCTCACCACTGAGTGTGCCAGTATTTCTCTTTTGGGGGGGTAGGGGGTGGGGGGGATGTGTGGTAGGGCAGGAGGTTGGTGGGGGGGCGGTGAGGTTTCTGCTTGGGCCCCCTGTACAAGAAACAAAACAAAAAGAGAGCCCCTGTCACCAGCATGGGGTGCAAAGTGCAGCTGCCCTGCTAATGAGATTTTAAAATGGGCCATAATGCCCCATTAAGCGGCCCCAACATGGAGAATTATATGCTTCGTGTGTTGATTTATTCAAAGGACACACACAGATGCATTTGTGCATCTGTGTGTGTCTGTTGTAAGACACAATAGCCTGCAGCTAGGTCGACTGTCAGAAAGCTGTAAGCTCACATCACAACTTTCCTTTACCCTCCCAATCAGAAAGACTGCACAACATGCACAATGAAAAGAAAAAATATGTCTTTATTTAAATAAATAAATACTTTACTCGCAGGGTTCTGTTATCCTGTTTGATTTAATCGTATCAATTATTTGAAGATACTGGGAACGCATATCGCAGTTTGTAGTACACAATAAATACTAATGGAGACATTCAACAGACCTATAATCAACGTAAACACAAACTTGTCACTACTTCACTCAAGCAGAACATGCATATGATTGTTCTCTTTTCCCGGTAACCACTAATTTCCAAACCTCACTTACTTGGTTGAGTGCTTTCGCAAGTGAGCCGAATATAATGCTAATTGCCGAGATAATGTTTTAATATACTGTCTGTGTACTTATAGAAGAAAGAACAAATCCATGCTAGACTGGTTGAGAGTTTCTTTGGTCAGTGGAGAGGGAAAGAGAGAACAAGAGAGAAGGGACGGGATAAAGAAAGACGGTTTTCTCTTTGGTGGATGTCACACACCGAGAGAATGTGGTTATTTAGGACCGAGCAAGGACAAAAAAGGCAGAACGAGCAAGAGAAAGAAGAGTGACATACATATAATGTTGTCTTCCTTCAAAACTCCTCTCCAGATTAGCCTCCCTTAGCTTTTCTATGACATAACCCTCTTATTCTATCTTTCTGGAAGAGGTCCCCTACCTCACCTTGGCAGCAGGTTGTTTTTAGCAGCTGTCAACAGGCTGGACTCAAACCTGTCACTGGACCACTTGCGCCTCGTGCTCCTGAACAGACCCTCCACTCATCCCCCTTCACACTGATTCGTCCTCTTAGAGCAGCCCTTCTATCTTCACTTTGGTTTTTATACCTTGAAGTTCCTCCTGAGGATCAAACCTGAGCGAGCAGTCCTTCAACATCGTGAAATCAATTTGTCAGACAATTTGCTCTAATCTCCTCGAGGTCTTGAATGTTTACTTACTTTTGTTGGTGAACTTCCTGGGTTATTTGAGAAAAGAAACGATCAAAAGCTTTAGGAGAAACAGTGAAACAAAAATCTGTTGAATAGTTCAGTGTAATTGAAGACTACTTGCTAATTATCCGTCAACTGGTACGGTCCAACTGGCTCCAGGACTCAGAGGGAGTTTTTCAATTTTGAGGTCAAGGGTTTGACTCTTGTGATACTCACTGAGGTTTTGAGCCCAAAGATACAAATCAAAAGCTGCAAGAAACAAAGGTCAAAATGAATGTTAAGTATGTTTAGAGGAATGTTTAAAAATGTTGAGGAACGTTAAATCCTGAGGTGAGTTTTTTAAATCTTGGATTTAATCCTGACTCTCCAATGAGATTTTAAGTCAAGCCACCAAAGTTTACGAGTAAATGTTCTCACAAATATTCAAATAACATAGTTAAGTACCTTTTAAATCAAAGGATTGGATGAGTGCTTGGATGGTTTGAGGACATGGGTTAAATCCTTTTGCGGCAAAAGACTCAAATGCTCTTAGAAATAAAACTCAGTTGTGTCTGACCAAAGGGTTCAGAGTGTTGTGAAGTTTTGAGGTTGTGGGTTAAGTTTTTCAAGTCCAAAACCAAGATAAAAGACTTACAGATTTAAGAAAAGAAACTTGGTCTGTTAGAGGACTGTTCGGATCTGCTGAGGACGTGGGTTCACAGCCGGTGAGGCCTAGAGAAGTTTAAGAAGTCTGAAGACTGAAAAGTGAGAAGACATAAGCTCCTTGTTTGATCAGAATGTTACTGTGACCTTAAGGTGGTGAAGAGGTGCAGTGTCTGGTTCAGATCGGTCTGTTCCTGGAGCACCAAGGGTTAGAGTTCAATCCTAGAACCTATTCCCACAGATCATAGACATTTCATTTTCTGAGATGTAAAAAAAATGTCATTACCTCGCTACAAAAATAGCTGCTAATGCTAAATACAGTCATTTGATTATCTATATATTATGTTTTGATATGTGCGCCTGTTTACTATTGTTCTTATATAGAAAATAACATTTGAATTTTCAGTATATTTTCAAAGAAATTATAAGAAGTTATAAAGGACTAAGTTAAATAATACATTTTTTAACACATTTAAAGGGTTATGGTTCTAAAATGATGAACACTTTAAATTGTCCACTGCTGGAAAGGTAGAACTCTGTGAGTGTGTATGTGCACGCACATAAGTACCAGTGATAAGATCCACTTGCTCGTATTCAGCCGGGCGACCAGCTGTGAGGATGAGCACGAGCGTGTGCATTTGAGCGCCAGTGTGTTCTTCGCTTTGAGCGGTTAAACGCACGCACGGTCCTGTTTGTGTACGTGTGAGCCCCCAAGTGTGCGTCCCACCCGGTCTCAATGCGTCAATGTGTGCATCAGACAAGAAATGACTGTACGCGGCCGCTGAAACGGGACACTGTCCGAGTGTGAGCGGTGTGAGAGTGTTGGAGGGAGGGACAGAGACGGAGAGTTACGGGCCCGTCTGAAGCCATCTTTTGTACGAGCTATGTATGCTCTTTGTGGGGGGAAATTGAAAAACATTAGCATGATAAAGGCTGGCTAGCGCTGCTCCGCTGATCATGTGACACATTACTGAAAAAGCGCATAGATAGAAAATGACAGCCAGCTCATTCACGCACACAGAAACCAATGGGTGTGCCAATAATATCAAGGAGAGGCAGCATTCATTGAATTCAGTGCACAAGCGGCATCAGTTCAACCCCCCAAAAAAGAACAACCCTCACTGCTTGTCGTCTTTTTTTGGAAGGGGTGTTGTAAATACACAAACTACTGTACTGTGTTCTTTCCTTTGATCTCTGCTGTCTTTCTGTAATTTGTGTACGCGTGCACGCGCGCATGTGTGGTTTCTATGTGTGTGTACGCTTGTGTGAGCGTGTGTGTGGGAGCACGCAGGCATCTGTGGGCCCCTCTAATTAGAGAGTGCGCCTGGGCCAAGCTCTTGTTTTTAAGATCCCATTTCAAAGACGTAGAAAGAGGGCTTATTTCTGGGTCGGGAACGTGTCGGTGCATCCGCAGACCTTGCTCGCTCGATGACTGACAAAACAGGGCGACGAGACTGAAGCAGGAGAGAATCGTACGCTCGAATTGTGCTGCGAGACGGTGGGATTCAGACAAAGGCCATGCTCTCATGTGCGGGGGTGTGCAACTCTAAATGCTGACAGTAACTGATTCGCTGTGACAGTTGTGCGAGGCTTTATTTGATAAAGTGATGATTTAGGGAGAAGGACAATGTCACGCATTTCCAAACTGGGCCCAACATCACCCCCTTGTGGAAATGGATTACACAGACAGCTCATTCATTTTCACAGATTAGGCCCGTTTCAAAATCAGGTCAGCCGGGATGATATTTGAACGGTGATTTGACGCAGCCTCTGTGTTGTCGTGTTGGGGGGGTTTGTAATTCTTTGTGTGATGCTTTAATGTAATTGGCCATCTATTGACTGCATGCGTGTGTGTGTATAAAGATAAAGATAAAGTGGCTTTATTGTCAATTTCAGCATGTACAAGACATACAGGAAATCGATATGACGTTTCCCACTCTCCCACGGTGAAACATATAAAGTGCACAGGCACAACAGATAACACAAGACATTTCTAATATTAAGTAAACATACAGATTTTTTTTTAAGTACAGCGGCATAAGGTTCTCTAAAAGTGTAAACATAGTCATTTGTGATGTGTGTGTGTGTGGTTTATCTTCTAACAACCAACATACCTACAGCATCACCCCCCTTTCACCCTTTCCTTTGTTTCTTCTGACATCAAAGCCAATTGTCAATGCTGCTGCTAATGCTAACTTAGCAGCACAACATCAGACTTTCGTGCATTCATTAAGTTAAAACCTGTTTCGCCAATATCTTCATCTTACATATTTATACAACTAATGAGAGTGGGGGGGATCCAACAACCTATCATCTTCAATAATTTGCTTTGATGGTGACACATTGCACAACTCAGGTGCCCTGAGTTGTGCAATGTGATATCATGAACTGAATATCAGCAGGATAGAAAACTGTCTGGAGTTCACTTTAGAAACAACTATATTATATTTTGTTGTAGCAGCTGCAATGTCCAGATATAATTCCTGTTCATGTGTCCATAAGCAAGACACTGAGCCACTGTTACCTCATTCTAATTACTCCAGGATTAATCCTCATCATACAGTTGAAATTGTGATAAAAAACATGGCACCTTCTGAATGAGAGCCAGCTTTATATAGATGTGTTTTAATGGAACTCAGAGGGGATGTGCAAAGGGCAGAAGCAGAGCCATGACTGTCAGGGCGTTTCCTTTGGCCCAGAGAATGTTGTTAAAGAGGAAGATGCTGTCCTCTAGTGACAAATCTCATCATGGCAGCTTCTCTCTCCGAGTCCATTGTCTGCAGAGGGAATAAATCCAATTTTGGAAAACACATAAATCCGTCAGAGATTGATTTGCAAGCAAAGATCTAATCATGACTCATAACTTTGACGGTAAGACAGGATGTTCCTTTTAGGAGACCGGACATCGGAGGGGTCATTTATTGTAATTCTGCTTCATGAGCCAATATAAAATCTTGTAATCTGAAAAACAATCGCAACTTTTCTGATAAACATCCCTTGATAGTTTTCAAATTTAAAGACCACATAAAAAATATATATTTTAATGATCTCTTTATGAAATTTGAGCGGACAAGTAAATCAGTTAATGTTCATACTTAGAGATGGAAGAAATGAGACAATGAGATGGATGAATTACTACAAAATTATGTTTTTTCTTTAATTGGAAATCCATACATTTGTGTTGTTATTTTAATGTAATATATCTTGTTCTCCTTCTAGATTGTAGTGTCCAAAACGTGTGTATTTACTTCATTTTCTCCTTTTTCTTCTAGAAAATGTATCTTTGCCATGCATAGTCATGCATTGTTACGTTATAAAAGTACCAAAAAAAATGTATGAAGACTTTTATCAATAATTCAACATTAGTTAAATTTCAGATGACAAATGAGAAAAAAATGATTAGCTATACAAATGGGCATATATATTTGCATTAATTATTATACTCGTTTGCATGTGGTCTTGTGTTTATCTTACTTTTCACAGCCGTACTTTTCATGGATTTTGATACTACTATAACCTCCTGTATTCATTCATGGTGTGAATTTGTTGTATTTATGTATTCCCTACATACCAAAGCAGGACAACGTGTACAGAAGATGTGCTGAGACAGACATGCAAAAAGGACACAGAAAGAATGAAATGTGTCCCACACTGTGATTCTTTTAAGGCATCAGAAGCCAAGGCGGGAAAATACTGGGTTATCCTTTAACAATAGGTTTTTAAAGCATGTTAAATCATCCAGTATCTAAAATCCAAATATATAAAAGTAATTTTTAAGTAAGGGTGTCAAATATATGTAGTAAAGTAGAAAACACAATGGTTTTCTCTGAAATGTGAATCAAAAAAGGCATAGAATAACACAGACACACACAGACACAAAATAATGTGTCCATCTTCTTGGTGGTTCAATCCCCACTCTTGCCGAAGTGTCTTTGGCAAAACACTGAACCCCTAATTTGGCAGAACTTCAACCACCTATTAGTTGAACAATATCTTAAAATATGTAAATAATAAAAAAAGATAAATAATTTAATGAATCCGGCGCAATTAATTAATTAATTAAAAACAATCAAAAGAATTATGAATAAAACAATAACAAAATATATAAATACTAGAAAATAAAGGTACATTTTCCCCACTTTAAATTTTCTGCCAATGTTTTAAGAATTTGAGCATGTTAAAGCCCTGAAAAAAACCATTCCTTTGCCTGAAAAATAATAATAATAATCCTTACAAATTCAATAGGACCTCAATGTCTGTCAGTGCCTGTCAGTGCTCGGGCCCTAAATATCTGTCCTGTTATGATGAGCTGGAGAAGTTAGATGTTGATCAATGATGGGCGACAGCGGGGAAACTCAAACTCCTCAAACAGTTTGTCAGTACTGAAGTTGACTGTTAAGATTTGACTGAATCATTATTAGAACTAAAAGTATCGCGTAATACCTCAAATGTAAAGTTGGTGGTCTGATTCCACAAAGACACATATGGCCTCTCCACGTATCCTTGAGCAAGACACTTAACCCCTACCCCTGAACCATTGTGAGGCATAGGGCAGTCAGTGAAGTGCCTCGAGTGTAAAATGAAATACAAAAACTGCTCAGCTACCCCAATAAAATGGACACACCTCACTGTGGCTGTAATATTTCCTCCGGTGCCCATCCTCCCTCCCAACAGCCACTATAGAAGCCAGCCAGCCATAATAGGTGGGGATGGGGTGGGGGAGAGACAGATGAGAGCTAGGGCACGCCACGCCACTTCACCTTCCCTCTCCTTCAGCCTGACAGGACCTGAATTACAGTAAATGATAGCCCTCCTTGGCCACAAAGCGATTTGACCTGCTGCCGTCTCTCTCTCTTCTCTCGCTCTCTCTCTCTTTGCCCCCACTCCACCCACAGATGCGTCCCCTATGGGTGGCCTGGGTCCCTCAGGACCAGAGAGGGACGGTCTCTGAGGGGGAAAGAGGGACGGTGGTTCGGAGAATGGAGAAGGAAGTGAGTTTTCGAAGAGCTAGAAGCAAGCTTAGGTATATCCAGAGCTGTGATATAGTCATGGATTTTCAGGATTAAAACTGTAATGAATGATTATCAGGTTTTCATATATTAACTCAAGCTTTTTAAAAAGGGCAAATATAAGAAATGTAAAAAGAGCGGTTTATAATGCATGTGGATGAGCAGCTGACGACATTGATGTTTTTATGAGCTGCCGGATATTTTTTTTCAAATCAAACCTTCATTCATGTTTTTTTTTAATGTTATTTTATCACCTTGTGACCTGTCTTTTTATTACCTCAAATCTACATTTAATCACAGAGCAAATAAAACCGGTCGGATGAGATGAAGGGATTGAGGAGACGAGTGTGACGAGGAGCGTGGCTGACCTGCCGCTGACCCGCAGCTCGAGGTCAGCCGTGTCACTTCTCTCATTCGTTCTCATTCAAGTGTGTGTGTGTGTGTGTGTGTTAGTGTTTGGCCTGATGGAATAAGACTTTTTATTACCAGCTAAAGGTTCACGTGGCCTGGATACATAAGTTATTTACTACAGCAGTTTGCCGGGTGTGATATGAAAATCTAGAACTTGCACTAACGGTAGTTGTGTGATATTAAGATTAAGTTCAACAGTGAATACTATCAAAATGGTTTGTGGTAATATGCAACAAATATGAACTCCTTGTTTCTGTGTGCTTTCCATTATTTCGTCTCATTTCTACCTCTGCTAAGGAAGTTATGGTATCCTGTCGGCAGTATTACGCAAAAACTTCCAACAGATTTACCCTAACACTTGGTGCAAGGTTACATTTTGGAGCAGATCCTCACAAAGGTTGTTTTTTTCAAAACAAGCATTTTTTCTCATTTCCTGAGGAATGATTTATGGATCTTGATGAAAAGACATCTGGCACATTTAAGGGACTGACATAAATGAGAGCCATGCCTTAACCATGAGTTCATTTCTGTAGCCATGACTACAAAAAAAAACCTAAGCTTGACAAAGTGCTCAGCTGAACCTAAACCAAGATTTTTCCCTAATCCTTATCAGTTTGTGCATTAATGTAACCAAACATTAACCATAAACCACCACAAATTGAGGATAACATCAAATGCACTGTGTAAAATGTAAACCTTTAACTTTAAATAACACTTTACAACAAACAGTAACTTGTATATGAAATACAAACAATTTGAATCCCTTGAATAGAATAACGCACAATACGGAAGTCTGACCCTCTTCACAAAAACATAAACTGTGTGTTAGTGGAGAATCTGTTTTGACCTTGTGTGTCTGTGGGGATGTGTGTGATGAGTGAAGGAAGTCCCATGGATAAAAAAAGTCAACATTGTGTGGTCTGTTACCTCGGTCTGCCAGTAGATGGCAGTCTTGTGTTGGTAAAGGAGAGGAATTCAACACATCTCCTCTTCATCGGTCTCCATATGTCCTCTGTATTTTTTCTGTTCGTTTCATCGTATGCATATTTCATAAATTAGAAAAGCATCTAATATTGTTAAATGCCCAGAAATAATGTTTTTGTGTGTGTTTCAATGATAAAGTAGTAGAGTATATCATTTTCAGATAGAAAATATAATGCTGTGTTCCTCTGTTCCAAAAGTAAGTAAATAATAGTGGGGGGACAGTTTTACCAAAAATGTAATACAATTATTCAACAAAACTTGTGTAACTGTAATTAAGACAATTCACATTTAAAGTGGAGAATATATCCAACAGCTTCAGCGTCTCTCTGGAGTCACATCAGTTTGCCCAAATCATTTCCGTGTCTCAAATAGCTCCCTGTGCTCTGGTGTATTTAAAGCAGTCTCAAAAGCACGAGGGGCCATTGTTACTATACATAGGTCAGTTTAGCACTCGGCCCATGATGAGTCTGTTAACACATAATTCACTGTTGAGATGTTTATTGGCTTGGAGTAACTCCTGGAGGCGCCTATACAATGTGAGTTTGACGGGTTATGACTTTCTATAAGGGCTCACTGCTGTAACGACGTGGCAGGCGTCTTATTCAAAATAAGCATTTTGTATATTATATTATATTTGGAAAGTCATTTCCTCAGACTTTTAAATGGTCTATTTTCATTCTATGAAGCAGGTTCTGCTTATGTTACTTTTTCCTTCCTCATGCAATTTTCTTTTCACTAGGACATGAAAAAGTGGTGATGTATGCAGTGTTTCTGGCCGGAGTAGAACCCAACCTATCACCGCTCCCTCGTACCAGGACATATTTCTCCTTTTCTGTTGATGAAGGTTGTTTCTGTTGGCCTCTGCCGCGGCTATCACATTTAACTATTCAGCTCATACGCTATTTAAATGTTTCTATTCCAGTTCACCCAGAGACGTTTCACAGTGAGAAACAGACACCAGGTACATACAGGAAAATCAACAACAGGGAAAGGCATTCATTAACTGGGCGGATAAAGCCAGTGAAGTTGATATAAATTACATAGCCTGTTCTCACAAATCCCAAATCTACCTCA
Organism: Pseudopleuronectes americanus; assembly: GCA_038501795.1. Lineage (NCBI taxonomy): Eukaryota > Metazoa > Chordata > Actinopteri > Pleuronectiformes > Pleuronectidae > Pseudopleuronectes > Pseudopleuronectes americanus. The sequence continues at coordinate 16,796,112 of CM076724.1, forward strand.
GAGGACTTTACAATTTTGCTCTTGTCCTGGAATCAGACAGACATGCACTAGATTCTGTGGAATAGAGAACACGGTTGAATGACAGTATTTTGACAACTTAACAGGTAGATTGGGAATTTGATGAGTATCTGAACAAATAAAATCAACCAGACTGGATTGAATTCAGTTTGAATTCTGGTTAAAATACCAAAAAGGACAGAAGAATACAAAGGTAGTTAATTAGATCTACACCAGTTTGGAAGAACCAGTACATAGTCCCTAGTAGATGTCTTTGCAGTACACTGTTGTGGTATCTGACCCGTGCAGTGCCGCTGCTCCCTAGATGTGTAGCACAGGTGTTTTACAGGACTGCTCAGTTTTTTTTTACTGGTGACAGGGGAGACACACGGCCTGGAAACCAGTGAGAGAGGTCTCCGAAGCCGACAGAGCCTGGGAATGGACCTGCAGCCATATATCTGCCCCGGTTCACACAGGCCACCTGCTGCGCTCGTGTGTGTCTGCTGGTGTGTGTATGTGTGTGTGTGTGTGTGTGCGGCCTGTCGTCTACTTGTATTCACAGTCTCTATCTCGGTCGCTCTCTCACGCTCGTATGTGAGTGCGGGACGAGGAAAATTTGCGTATGTGTGTGTGTTTGCTTCCTGTCAATATATTAAATAACGTGAAGGTTTCATCGGCTTTTGTTTTTCAACAAGTTCAGAAAAGTCTTAACTCAAACTATTGTGGAGTCCATTCTTGCAATGCTTGATGAAATGATCCCACTTACAAATAATACGTTTTTCCTTAAATGCATAACTGGTTTATAAGAAAAGGACTAAAGTTTACAGAGAGCACTTGATATCACGTGGCTCCAGATGAAACAACACACCTCACAAAGCAAAGCATTATTCATCACAACTGAACCAGATCCAGTCGGTGGATTAAATGATTCTGACTGGACAATTACACATAATTAAATCTTAATGTTCCCGTCAGGCTACAATTTTTTCGGTGAATTTTTCATGCCTTGCTAAGGTTGGGTGCACTGATAGATTTATTTCTCCCTGTAATCAATCATGGTAGACAAAAAACTCTCCTCAAGGCCAAAATGAATCTTGGATGAATGTTGTATGAATATGTGTCAGTGTTTAGTGGATTTATGTAAAGTTTCAATATTTCAAAATGTGCGACGCGCAGCAACGTACAGCAACACCGGTGTTGAATAACAATTGACAGTATGGAAATAATTCACGACTCTCCTGTTATTAATAACTTCTCACTGATTACTCACAATTGCTGCAAACGCATGGAGAGCACATGCTTCCTCCTCCAGCTCCGTTTGCAGTCTACATGATGAAATCTGTGATTACAGAAGAATTTACATCTGAAATGAATTCAAGCAGCATTTATTGTATCTATTTCACACTGATTAATCAAAAGATATTTCACGTTAAATTAATTTGACAAATGTCAGAGGAGATAAGGTTACGCTATCAAACATTTACCACAACACCCATGAGGTTCCTGCAAACAATTTGGATGAGTTACAGCTGGATTTTATTTTCATTTGCAATGAAATTAAAAGGTTGTCACTCTCTGGTTTGTCTGTGTGATTTTATAGAAGCTCAAATTGCAGCCAAAACATTTTAAGCATGTGTCTTTATTGCAGAAAATACTTGAGTTGTTCTGAAAGTGAACGCATGCCTTTGGAGATGCTGGGATCTCCTCTTGGATATCACATGAAGATCCAGTTGTGTGTCATGACAGAGAGCCAGTGAGTTAGAGCCACATGTTGGAACTAATTGGAGTCAATAAAAGCAAATGGATCAGTCAGTGACTTCATTCTTACGTTCGAGGCGTATTGATCGATTCACGTCAACTCACGCGAGAAAAGGTTTCCCTCAAATTCACCTTTTATCCAAGTTTTCCTCCTTTTCCTCCTTTGTCACAAAAGGCAGCAAAACCTCTTTTCATTCGTCATTCACTCCTGTAACCATTTCTTTTTTGTCTTGCATTAACAAGGAGTCAGTGCAGAGCCAGTTAAATAAACTTGCACAGTTTGTGCAGCATCCTGATGAAAACTAGCTTAACCACGTTTTCATAACCTGTTAGACAAACCGCAACCTTTCCTCTGAATCATTGTTTCAAATTCTGCTTCCTGAAATCATTCCAGACACAAACCACTTGTGTTAATTTCCTTAATTTGCTTAATGCAACGCTAATTACAACTTACAACATCCATCGAATCGTCTAATAACACTCACAGCCAGATATTTGACTGACTGCCGCCTGACATTCTCAGCATATGTCAGGAATATGAACGTAAACATGCCAACTCGGAACAGCAGTTACATTCCGTTTGAAATGATCCACAACTTAGCCGTGCACACACACTCCACATCTTAGGAGCACTCTGATACTTTAACAAAAAGCTCTACACTGTTTGTGTGTGTGTGTGTGTGTGTGTGTGTGTGTTAGGTGTGAACCCAGACATCTGTGCATCTGTCTCTCCTGTCTATCTGTGCACGCGGGTGCTTTTTATACACGCATGTGAACATCTGTTTGTATGTGGGTCTGTGCCTGACTCCATGTACGTGTGTAAAGTGGATGTGGATTCCAAGCAAAAGAGGAAAAACAGCTTGAAAAATGAAAACATGTCTGTCGCTACACAACAACCACAGGTCAGATATCACTGCTGAGCACGGGTTGGATGCACCCATGACAAATAAAGTGATATCACTAATTTCCAAAAAGGTGAATAAACATGAGAACCTTTTTCTTAACATTTTACCAGAGTGTTAATTTGTTCAAAACAGCTAAAAAGACAACAAATACAAAGACTTAGTTTATATTAGGCCCCAAAAGAGAAAGTTCTTGTCGTACCACAAAAGGTTTAATGATTTTAACACCATCCACCAGGCTTCAACAAAATGTAAAGTGACATTTTCCCTTAAACCTGATCACAATCTTTCTTCAAGTACTTTTACTCACTTTAAGTAACTGAAATGTAAATATAGGGAAGGCAGCTCCGAAAATACTAAATAAATAACATTGCTAATAAATCGTTCAGAAAAGGTTCTTTAGAGAGTTTAAATGTATGGTCCGATTCAAACCAACACAAGAGTGAAACCAGATTGTGTTGTCTGGTGAAGTTAGGGTTATGGTCAACACAATGAATGTAAGTCAATGTGTATTGTTAGTCTCAGGTATACACACTCATGCTGTGAATGTCAACAGTAAACACCGGACAGTTTAAAGCAATGTGAATATAATCAAATCAAACATACTCACTCATTTATATTCCCTGTAACGACTTCATCTGCAAATTGGAGGTTTTTCTACTATAACACACACATTTTCTTTTCAACTGAACATAGGAACTTGATCAAAGCCTCCCTGACGGCTGCACCGCTCTAAGGCCACACTCACACTTTACCAGACAATATTCCTCCCTGCATCCCTGAAACCTCTATAGACTGAGGCTGGATTTACTTTGACTTTAATTAGTCCAGAATGAGGATTTCCTGCAGAAACACTAGCAGAAATAAGCACTTATGTATGAAGCTGAAAAATCGAAAGACAAGGAACGAAGCCTTTACTCATTATGAGAGCAAATGTTTTGTATTTGCATTTCGGATTGATTGACCTGAATCAAAGGGAAAACCTGGCTTTGCTTAGCAGATGAAGATTGTGTGAGCGTTTCACATGAATAACTGACAAACTGCCTCAACCTGGAAAGTCTGCAAAATTACGTGTTTCTAAACTAATGAGAAATACATGTCAGCTACGACTAGGACTGATGCAAACAAACCCTGAACATGATCAGAACACATTAATAACAGGCTTTGAATTGACCTGTTGTATGAGGCAGTGTATCAAAACTTTTAATTTGTTTGGCATTAATTGAAAAGCTGTGTTTTGAAGTTAGTTTTTGGTAGGACGACAGTTTTTTCTTCACATTCATGGACAAACGGCTCAAAGCCCTAATTCCTCTGGGAAAACTTTCTGCTATTCTTATGGAATCAAATATCCACTATCCCTTTATCTGACAACTAAGAATTTGACTGTACACATAAATACCGGCTGAGATGACGGGAGATCTTACTCAAAAATGTTGTATTTACTTGGTGCATGTTCCTCAACAGTACTGCATTTAAACTGTGACTGCAAACTACAATTTCTGAGACCAAATATACTGGAATCAGGCTGTTTGTGGTCTGGATGATTTGGATAAAAGCATGTATTCTGTAGTGTTCACTCAGTGGGGCCACAGGGCACTGAAACATTTATTAGAAGTACTCGAGGTGAGATAAGGATACAGGTTAGTCTGGTTGTCTTGTAGCGTTTTGAGTCAATTAAGCCGTTAATAATGAAAACATCCTCAGTTGAACAATTTGAATGGCCACAGTAGTATTGTTCTGTTATTTGTTTACGTGTGCAATTGCAAACAAATGTGTCCAACTACAAACGTGCACCCCCCCCTCCTCCCTCCATCCTGCAGGCGGTTTTAATGAGGTGGAGGATATGCACGGTGCACGTCCAAGTTGAAAAGAATCAGTCACTGGTGGCAACCGTGCTGATCCATCAAGGATAGCACCTTTTACCCTGAAAATTCTGCCAACTCAGGAGGGCAATTAACACCTCGGCAGCCCAGGTCAGAAATGAGCTGAAGATTTCTCCCCTGTGGACGCTGTGGTCGGCCGCAGAGCCGCAACGCTCTTTGCTGATGCACTGGTCTATGTGCTGGTGCGTGTGTGTGTTAGTCAAATTGTGTGTGTGTGTGTGTGTGTGTGTGTGAGGGAGCTGAGAGAAGGGAGGGTTTTGTGACTGGGTATTTGAAAAGGGGAAAAAAAAAGAGTGTGTGTGCCTGTGGACCTTTGTGCGTCTGCATGCAGCGCTGACAGGCAGCGAGAGGTGTGCAGGTAAGGCGCTCCGCAGGGTAATTATGCGCAACCTCCGGAGAGTTCACACTGGGGCATTGTGGGTATTTTTGTTTGTTTTAGCCATTTCCTTTTCCTTTCTTTTCTCTTTTTTTTACACAGTCGCTCACATGAATGAAATATCAAATGTACCTCAGCGGCTCGTGCTCGGTTTAAAAGAGCATTCATCTGCATATTAGGATTGATGCGTGAGGGAAATGTGATCACGTCTCCGGACTCCAGACACATGTTCCCTGATATTAATATGCGCTTGATAGGCTCAGAGAAGAGGTTTCCCATGAATATTCATCAGGCTTAATGTGGATGTCTGCAACTGATATCACTGTCGATTAGAATAAAACATTCTTAATGTTCTTAATTGGCCGGAGTCCCAGGACTGCATTAGTTTTCATCTTATAAACATTCGACGTGTCCATTTCAAATCCTACGGCCTAACCTCAGAATACTAAATCACCTGACCTCTGATCAAGGCAATTAACCCCCTCTATCAATTATCAAATGAAGCATAGCGCGGCTGATTCACATTCACTTACAGTAGCAAGTGAAGCAGAGATTCCATCTTGACTGACAAGACTCAATTTCCTTTATAAGGCCAAATTGCACCATGAAAAATAAAACAAGATATTTTCTAAACTTAGAGACTTTCCTATTGATTGTTGATTACATTGAACGAAGCAGTGGGATCTTCAGTGTCGGCCTCCAAGTGAGTATTGTCCTTATCATTGTGTAAGATCAAGAAAAAGTAATTCCTCACTTAAACCAGGACACCTGCTCCAACCTAAATTAGCTTCCAAGTAAATGAAATCTGACCACCAGTGCTGCACACCTCTCTGATTCATCCTGCACCCTCATAAATAAGACAGGGAATGTGTGGAAGGGGGGGCTGTGGGTGGAGGGGTTCACACGGCGGCTGCCGGGGTCACCATCCGTCAGGGCTCCTTCGCAGACCAAAGCGAGCGGAGTCGCACTGGAGGACCAGGAAACCCGAGCCTCGGTTAGACAAACACATGCTACTTCCAAAATAACAATGGTCTCCTGTGACAGCGACCGGAGTTCTCCGGACAGACATGAGGCATGCTGAGGAGCGCAGCGGGGGGGATTGCGTTACCCAGAGCTTGCAGTGTGAACCAGCGAAAAATAAAACACATGAGGAGCGGGAGTAGTAGGACAAACACAAAAGGTAATCAAAAGTGACAACTTCACGATACTTGGCGGGTTGTGTGTCACACGATATAAAAGGTCAGGACGGATTGTTTCCCTGCAAGCGATACCTGAAAATGTAGAAGGGCAATTGTCCCCGGGTGCATCTTCAGAATGTGGTTTAACTCCAGGACACCGCTGGGTCTGTATTTGGAGAACAATCCAGGGATTAGATAGAGCAGCTGATACAATAGGCTGCCAGCTACAGTAGGGTGGATGTAAATACTTATGCTTATATAGTTTTTAATATTATCTGTCCTATACAAATGGGAATATCTTTCTTTCAAATGATTTGACTTTGTAGTTCAGTCAAATCATTTGAAAAACTAAAGTTAAATTATCAGTGATTTCAAGTTTTTCTTGATCTAAGAAAATTAATTCTTATACCTAATTTAGTGGTGATAATTTAATGACATAATTTAATTAAATAATTTTTTTAACATCCCTTTCGGGCCATTATGAAATTGTTGAGCCCTGACACCTAATGCAATGGTTCAAACTGCTTTTTCTTTGGTAAAGCCTCTGATGTCAGATGGTAGTGATGATGATGATCATCATCACCTTTACTAGTGCCATGCTTGGTTTGCATTAAAAAATAAATCTGAATCTTATTTGTGTTTTTCCTGTACTAGCTTGACAAGAAGAGTAGAAACATCACAGGTTCAAAGTCACAACAACAGTCGCTGTGAATTTGTTAAGTCACTGGTGTCAGCTAAATGTAGTGTGTTCATATTTTGGAGTAGGAAGTGTTCAGTCAGCTCAGAGCAGGTATCTGTCAGCAGGCTGTATCCTTTTGAGCTGCCGGAGGAGGAAGCAGCCTTGACCAGGCCTTTTTGCCCGGCACCGCCACCCTGCTGCCCTGGAGGGGTGGGCAGTAAATCCACTCTGGCAGCAACACACACACACACACACACACACACACACACACACACACACACACACACACACACACACACACACACATGTGGCCGGATTCCACACAAATGTATCTGCACCTGTACTCACATGAAGTGCTCTCCTGGTGCATGTGTGAGGCGCTGATTGAAATATATCAACAGTTTTATCATGTTGGCAGTTACTACTTGAACAGTGCGCTTTCATCTCCTCTGTTTTGTGACAGCAGGAAAATCATAAAACAGATCTCACCATTACTTACAATGTGTTGTTCATGTAGTTCCCTACAGCAACTGTCCACCTCCACATGCCGACTCTGTTGTTGTACTCTCTGGACAAAGAAGCGTCCGGGCTGCTTCACAACTGAGGAAGCTTTTCAGACGACTAGTGAAGTGTCCTCAAGACCAAACAATGATTTTACTTACTTTAATCTGATTGTTACAGTTACAACTTTGTCGAAAGAGCACAAAAAGTGTAGTTTTTCAATTATGGACAATGAGCTAAATTTCAATACCAAGATACAAATCACCACTACTTTTAAACAATATTGAGGAAACTGACAAGTTATAGACTTTCATGAAGTTGACATATTTGTAGTTCAGGCATTTGGGGGGTTAGTTAAGGATATTTAGGTTAAGTTTAAAGATTTACACAAGGCCAGCGGAGTTAAATCTGGATAAGATCCTCTTGAGTACAATAATATAAATGTGTGTGTGTGTGTGTGTGTGTGTGTGTGTGTGTGTGCGCGTGTGTGTGTCGTGTGTGTGTGCACTAATCAGCAGAGGCAGTGGCAGCTTAACTCCTCCCCCCCCCTCCTCCCCGCGCTCCTGTACTTCTTCCAGCTGCTCAGATTTACAGGTGCCACTGACCTTTTCATCATAGGAAGTCTCCACAACTGCCCGGGCCTCCCTCTCCGCCAGCTCTCATCCATCTCTCCATTGCTCCTCCTCCCCCCTTGCCTCAAAACATCCCACCCACCTGCTCTCCTATGACCAAAAGAAAAAGGAAAAACCTCCGCTGGAAGGCAGGGGGAGAAATCCTTCGGACTGGCTCCCTCTGAAAAAAGGTTTCAGGCTGACGTCTGCGATTATTAGCTTACATCTGTCTTACATAAGCCCAGAGTGTGTTTGTGCTGGGAATAGAAGTTAACAGGAGGGAGTTACAGACACTTAGTGAATTTAACACCTGCTGTTTGGTGACATTATTGGACATTTGCTTCAGAGTTCAAGATATTATTTCACTCTTACTTAGCTATACCATTGATTCATGTATTCTTTTTACACACCTGTGATCTCTGTCTGGTGTCATCAGAGGTATGGATATGACAAATTAGAATTGAGACCTCAGCACTGTCCTCTATCTGGAAAACTACAACCACGGCAGTTTGTTGTCCCTGATTAATTCAGCATATTGTGTGGAGCAGTCAACTTGAGCAGCCACAGCTTATGTTTCTGAATTATGCACTCGTACGTCAACTTTCCATAGTAGTTATGAAAACAAAGATTTCCAACGTCAAATTATCCAGCCCCTGTGTCACCAGTTTAGAACCATAAATTCTTGGCCTCGGGGAAACCAGAGAACCTCAGAAATCCAACTGAGCAAGGAAAATAAACCAAAAATCATCTGGTCATTTCAACTGAAACAGGTTGGGATCAAACCAACAGGATGTGACTGCTAAATGTCATTAAACAAATGAAACTGTCTTTGTTTTAGTTCAACTCATTAAGTCACATTTTATGAAGACACACTTGGACTTTCATCATATCTGTACATATGGTTTATTTTCACGTTGTTAACCTTGCTGTTGCACATCAAGCCCTGAAGTCTACACTGTTGGCAAAGCTCTCTTTAAATCAATTCATATTTGTGTTATCTATCCCCCCCATTCATACACTGATGTATTATTTTCAAAAGTTGAGTATTACTTTTTCTAATGCCAATTTCTCTCTTGTTAAACACTCGTCTTCCTTGACATATCAGTAAACCCTTGGTTTTACAGTATATCTGTTTTATGTGCTTATTGACTGACTTGAGAGCACAGGAGCACCGAGCAAAGCTGACTCACACTGTGCCATTCAAAGTGACCGTTAACATCTCCCCACCAGATAGATTAGTGCAAATAGCCTCTTATATGCCTGAAAGCCAATTACACCTCCATTCTTGTAATAATGAACTCATGAACCCAGCTTTATTGGAGAAGGCTGAGAGATTGGAATCAATACCAATGGACTGGAGAGGCGAGGGAACGCGGGGAGCTAGATTCACTGCACAGTCGGAAAAGCTTACCCCAAACTGGAATTTATTCGGATGTCAATGGCCTCCCAATTAAATCAATCCAGCTCGCCTGCTCTGCCTCTATTGCTTATTTCCAGGGGGTGATAGACGCACTTGAAGTGAACAAATTCAGCTGCTTAAGATGGATATTTACACATTCGTATAGCAGGATGTCATGGTAATGGAAAAATAATTAATCTATGTTACAGGTCCTATCTTGAAATTGTGCATAATACAGCTATTAGTTCCTGTGGATTGAACCCAGGGGGATCGTTTCGGGGTCTTGATAGGAGGAGCGAGGCTGCTTGGCACAATTTGACACTCGCCCACACACACACTAACACACAAACACACACAAAACCATCCAGGAGTCCCGAAAGCTAAATGGAACCATCCCAGCCTTTAGTCCAAATGGGATCAAAGTCCATTGACCCCGTGTTCTCCATTAAAGATAATTAATTTGCCCTGCATATCAAAACACTATTAAAAGACTGAGGTCAGAGTCAAGTAGGGGCCAAAATGCTATTGATTGTGTAGGTCACATACACGGCGAGGGAAATGGGAGTCAGTGGAAAGATAATTACTGGACGTTGCTGTATTACCTCTCCATAGGGCTGGACCATTCAGGAGGAGATGGTGCCAGCAGTGGATAGTGAGCCAACCTGCTATGACTCTGCCGTAAAATGGACAAATACATATCAACTGCACCTTGATTTGACCTCTATTTTTCATTGCAAAGTATTTCTAAACAGTTCTGATTGAACCACTTCTTATGTACTCTTTTTGAGTTGTTATGCCTATATTGAAGCCTTACTTTCATATTGAGGCCTATTGTGTTTTAATTTGACATTTTCTAACTTATTTTCATCTAGTGATTTGCAACCTTGCAGAAAAAAATGCTGCATCAGATTCATTGATTGTTATTGGTTTGTTTATTTTGTCCATTTATACTGTCGAGAGTTTGATTTCAGCTGTTGACCACAGTTGCATAGTTCTCTGTCCTATACTTTAATAGATTCTCTGTTATGCACTGTTGTTAAATTTAGTCAAAGAATAGCTTGTCTCAGAGCGCTTAATTACATAAGAATCAATCAAAGACAAGTGAAGATTGAGGAAGAGCAGCTGAGGAAGACATCAGTGCCCCATAACTTTATTAAAAATCCATCTGCTGATAAACCAGTCCCGATGCCCATGTTTAGCATTTGACCTCCAAAAAGAAAGAGCACTTATTAAACTCAGAAGAGCGAGATGATCAAATGTTCATAGTTGCTTTATTAGTGCTTATTTACATTAAGAAAACATCCACACATGCTGTAGTTGTTGTGACTTGAACACACAGCTGCCCTCTCGCTCCCCTGGTGGATAAATCCCACTTTTAATGAGAAGGAAAGCTGAATGCCAAGACATAACAGGGGAAGTCTGGACTTTTCCTGAAACACGACCATATCTGCCAACAGACAAATAATAAATCAATGATATAAACCACTTCAAGTTAAAACTGGGTGTAGCCTATATCTCTCTCTACATCTGAAAGTTTTTTCTTTTTCAATAAAAGAAGCTTGAAAGCTTTCAGACTTTAATTCTGATGGAAAAACAAAATTCCAGCTGCGTGCATGTGTGTGTGAGTCTGGAGAGAAGAAAGAGGGTCTACACCGGTGTCTTACAACTGTGTGTTTTGTATTGTGTTTTGTTGTCGTGGCTGTAAACTCATCCTGTGCCAATTCTTAGAAAAACCCAGTGACGTCACCTCGCCTACTGGCACGCAAACCTAAAAACAATACACTCGTGGAGTCCGGATCTGTCGAGTGGGATCTCTCTGTGCAGTTTAAAGCACACATTGTGTTTTGAACCTCCAGTAGAATTAAAAGATAAGGAAACCGTTATTTCATTGGAACAACAGAACATTGTCTGTGTTTAACAAGATGGCCCCTGCCCACTGCGTCGCCTCTGATGTGGACGCTTCTGAGCGGCTTGTCCCTTTTCCTGGTAAACAGGACTGTACCTGACGCCTTTCCCTAGCATGGGGATAGTGGCACGGGATCCTCAGGATGGGACGTGACCGCTCTCGGCACTTCCTCGCGTCACCCTCTTCCCTGTGAAGTGCGACTCTTGCGTGTTTTATTGCGAGGCCCGGGTGAGTATGAAAACAAACTGGGGGCCCGACTCGGAGGCTTTGATCTCCCGTTTCCTGGTCCATTATTTACGTCTGTTTCTCACGAAGTATTTTTTATTTTTTTTGTCTCTTTCACTTGATTACTATGCGCTTCCTCACACATTCTCAACCGGACCCTGAGACAATGCATTGCGCTTTAATGGTTTCTACTTGCAGGAAGCTATAAAGGACTTTCGAGTTATTGTCATATTGTTTTGTCTCTATGTGTCTAACAGAGCAGACAGAATTATATAAAATAACAAAAGCTGGTGCAGCAAAAAACGTATTCATGTAGTTTAATAGATGGCAATCATAATTAATTCTTTATTCTAAAGGAGTTGTTTTATGCTAAACAAAGCAAAACATATATTATTGTTGATGAATTATGTTAAATTTACTGTTAGTCTGGAGCTCAGTGTTAATGTGCCTCCCAACACCTTTCTCTTTTTTTAGATGTGGTTAAGGAAACACCTCATCATTTATTAAGTAATGGCCACTTCCTGCAGCTGCTGTCCAACAGGCAAACATGTCCGAGACGACAACACTAATTGTCCTTTTATCATAAGTTCCCAACATTTTCAGGATTAACTCATAATAGATAACTTCGGTTGTATTTATGCAAAACAACAGCAATTATTAAAATTGAAAAAATACTGTGAATAAAACACAAAACTCGACCTTTCATTCAACACACAGTTTATTTTCCCACTTAACTACAAGCATAAAATATTATGAGGACAAAATTTATTGCTTGAAGCTGCATCGTCCAAGTTTGTGGTTTGAAGTTGAAACCCCTGCTTCCAGACCACCTCTGAGCCAGACACAGCAAAAGTACGAAGGGGGAAAAAGAGGGGGAATAATGTGTTTGAGGAAATGACCCAAAATAAAAACCTAAAAAGATGATTGAGGGTGTGCTCAGTCGTAGTCAGTTGCAATTAACCGGAGTTCATCGCGGCTCTGACCGGTGGCCTGACGGTCGGGTCTCTCACCCTGACCCGCGGGCTCCACCAGCTCAGCAGATAGATCAAAACGGCCTGTTCTCAGTGGAAACCGCTGCCCCGCCTGATCCAAGATGGTGGATGTCATTAGGGACCCTGCCACCGAGGGTCACAGTGGGCTGAATTTGTCCCGGACTGAATTTGATGTACGATCCAGGAGTTTTTTGGCGATGTTGCACATAAAAAAACGCACAACCCTTCCAGTTTCACCACGGCTGTGTTGTTCATAGTGTGTGTATGTGCATGAGTGGTAATGTGTGCACCATATCTTCTTTATGAACACCACCCACCAAACACCCCATCCACCATGCTGCTGCGTGAAGGTGTCCTGGGGAGTTATGGTAAACAAAAAAAAGTTTTGTTAAAATTAGCAAAATTCATATCCTCGAGGTCCAGTGAATGTGTTCTCTTAAAGCATTTACATAGATATCTAAAAAAAAATCTTCTACAATTAGTTTTTTTGTGCGATGCCACCACAAACTGTTAATCTGCAGAAAAGCAAGAAAACAACACAAACTAAATACTTTTGCAGCACATTTAAGTTTACTTTAATTAACTGTAACAGCACTGACACTTTAAGTTACTTGCCTTCAATACTACACATGTAAAAAATTATTTGTTGCATTTCTTTACCTTTTCTTCGAATGCATATTCAGTTCAATGTATTTTAATCGCAGTGATTTCTGTTGCTTTTTAATTTCTTACATATTGTTTCGGCATTTTTTGGTTTATATTTGAGTCGACAGTCTCATGAAGAGTCTACAGTTCATTATTATAACAGTGTGTTACACCAGAGGAGCCGGAGTCAGTTTCAAAACAAATCTACTGTGTGTTTAATGAGCTGTTTTATAGTTGTGGCCAATCAGCCACTCATCTGTCACTATGTCTTTCCCTGCATCCGCCAGTCAGGTTCCGATATCAGAAGCATTTTAGAGCACAAGCGGAAAGACAGGACACCGCAACACTCACTCGCCACCGACACGTCACAGGGCAATAATTGGAGCTGGTGGTGGGAGTATTTAAGAGAACATAATGAGAAGGAGAGCTCCTGTACGGGGAGGGGGGGGTGGGGGGGGGGTACACATAAAAGAGCAGAGGGGGCCAGAGTGACTAAGAGCTGGGCAAATAGAGAGAGCAGGACTGGGGAAGTGAGTCTGACCATCGCGTGTTTGAAAGCAGCAGTTGGGACCCTGATGACAGAGTGGTCTTTGGGAATTTAAGAGCAGGGGGCTCAGAAGTGGGTGTTTCCCTCCGCAGAGGACCGGGCCAGGAAGGAAGGCTTTGGCTTTCAAAGCGTCCACAGCTTTATTTATATTACATATTCTCATCGCCAGGACCCTTTCAAAGGGAGAAGAGGGTTGTTTTCCGATTTCCAATATGCGTTGGCCCCTGTCCTTTATTTCCCCACTCTGTCTCCAACAATGTATTTGTTTCCGGAGCAGCGTTCAGCCGGGGCCCTGCCCGCCAGGCCCTCTGTTTACTACTGAAAGACACAGTCACAGTGTTATTGTCGCATGTGGAGAGAGTGATGGGAGGGCGCGTGATTGTTTTGCCTCACCTGTTTTCCAGAGAGAGATCCAAAACCAGAGGAGGGCTGGCATGAAAGAACAATGGCGCAGAGGCCTTGGAACAACGGCATGATGAAAGGTACGGTCCCAACGCCACAGAGACATCAAGTCGTTTTGTTGAAAGTAGTTTTGTTTCTCTTTTTTCTTTTTTCGCTCCCTGACTAAAATTACCAACAATGAAAGATGGTGTTGGCTGGATTGTTGTTTTGTATTCAGATTGTGGTGTCAACAGACAAACCATATAAATACATTCAGGGGTTCACAAGGGAGTATATTAGGTCAAGTCTAAATAAATAATGAATAGAGTGATTTCACTGACCTCTCCAATGTGACACTATTCGTCAAAACTATGCTTATTTCTGCATTTGAAGATAAATAGCCAAATTCATACGCTTTGATGCAAACACTAAACATTGTCCTAAGGTTCTATAAATTCTAAGGAATATACTTAATTTTTAGTGCATTGCCAAAACGCTTTCAGCCTCAAAAAGAACCGAAAAGTTCTAAATATTGAGTTTCCCTCCCTCTTTTGACAGGACGCCCCAGCCAGGCCACCAGTGGCATCATTAACCATCGTTAGGCCACGACAGCTTCTGATAAATTAGTCATCCATCAAAGGCTCCCGTATCATCAGGAGTCCCCCGATCATTATTGGAGGCAAACAATGGTGTCACATGGTGCGCTGTCAAACCTCCCACCTCCTCCCATCTCTGTCTCCTCATGGGACTGGACCAAGCCCACGGCCAATCAACATCCGCCACTCATGGGAATAAATGAAAGATGAAAGAGAGGGCCTGCTTTTCATCTGTACCTGTGAAGCTGTGGAGCTGCTGCCCAAGACTCAGGTAACTGTCTGATAAAATGGAAAGGCATCAACTTCCCTTTCCTCTTCCCCCTGCAGGGCTCCGGGTTGTGCTGACTGTGGCGGATTGTGTGATCCGTCCTCTGAGGGCTTCAGGCCTGCTTCCAAGGGCCTGGGGCAGTTGGAGCGACAGGGAGCTCAAAAGTAAAATTCAATAATAAGGACCAACAAATGATCTTTGTTGTTGTGGAGTTATTGCCGCACATATATTATGCATATATTGACATAAAAATATTTAATATATCTTTATTTTATACACGTTGTTGATCTATTCAACCCCAAAACTAGATAAGATAAGATAAGATAAGATAAGATACAATCTATCAATCCCATGCCAGGGCACTTTAATAGATTTAACAATATATTAAATTCATTTTTTGATATCGACATCTCTGTTACTCTGATTTGCTGATAACACATTTTCACTTTGCACTCTTGACCTGCTCACTCAACCCGACAGTCATTGTGTGTTGTGGTACAAGTGTTAACAAGACCTTTGAATATTTATTCACAGATAGCACTTTAAATCCTTTGTTGTTCTTTAAAAGCATCAGTGATACCAAAGTATTATTGCAGACAACTTTTTCATATGTACCATTAACTTTGTGGTATTTCTACTGATATTGGTATCTGGCACTGGTAACTGACCTTACCTACTGATTATGTAATATACATATGTTGTTCTGCATCTGATCTGCCTTATGGAACATGCACAGAACTTTTCAGAGTCTTATTCATAAAGGTGACATCAGGTAAAGACAGTGTGAATGTGCCTGTGCATATCGCGCTCCTGAGATGCCTCCCCGCCGGCACAATGCTTAATTAATTAAGGAGCACCAGTCGCCCCCGGGACCCTGGGGTAATCATACAGGGCAAATTACAGCATGTTCAGCTGTGGGCTTGAGGTGGGGAGCCACCAACGCTGGTGTCATCGTTGATTAATTTCTCCGTATAGCTCCTGACACCACTGTGCATGTGTAACCTGTCAGAGCGCACCCGTGTGTCTATTCATCACTGCCTGGGAGGCGTGCATGAGTGTGTGTGTGTGTGGTGTGTGTATTTTGTCACAGTGTGTCTACTTGGTGCACCATTTTGAGTGTGATAGCAGAGAGGTAGTGGGTCCTGTGTGTGAATGTTTACAAGCAGTTAGGAGCATTAACATATGTTTATGTGTAAATGTGTGTCGTGTATGTGTGTGTGTATGTTGGAGAGCCGCCTGCATATACTTACACGTATGTTTGTGTGACATGTGCAGCACCACCATGTAAACAAGATGGTGATGCCTGATAAGAACAATGGACATTCCTGATGACAAACGGCTGATAATGTCCTGGGACGGGGCGGGTGGGGAAGTCTATTGATTAGCCTTATTACCCAAAGCATCCATCTTGGGAATGAGCGAGGGGAGGGAGGAGGAGTGGGAAATTAGCCGAGCTCCACCTCCGCTGATGGACTGATTGCTCCGGGGGCCCTGAGGAGGACAAATGGCCCCCGCCTGTCTACACACACTCACACCCAGAGACACTTATCATCCAACATATCCCATCTCCCTCATTTTCACAGTCTTGCACCCATATTGTATATATTGCAGAGCGTTTGATGCAGGATTATGTGGTCAGTAGTTTTTAGATGATTGTTCTATGAGACCTGGACAGAACATGGGCCAAAAAGGAACCAATGTAAAATATGGCATGAATACAGTTTGTTTTCATCGTCTTCAAGATGGTGAGAGCGTTGTGAATGGAATCACTCCCTTGTTCACTCATCACTTCTGATACCCAGTTGTTTCCTTTGTTGTGAGAAGGGATATCTGATTTCAAACAAACGTGAATCACTGTCATTTTGTATCATTGCCACTTATGTGCATACATATCACATTCACATGTTCATTTATATTGAGAGGACCCACAGTGCAATGTACAAGCACTACACATGTTCGACTGTGTCCAGGTTGTTGAATAAATATATTTTTCTGATTGATGAACTTCTTTTATTTAACTTTTTCTCAAGTGCTTCAAGTAAATACTGCACTTGACATTTAACCCTTACTGGAAGTGTGTTGTACTGGCTGCAGAGCGAGGCACCAGTGGAAATAGTGAAGGCAGGAGAATGACTTGCAAATCTGTTCATCAGGAAAGAAAAAAAAACCACAGAAGGATTTTTTATTGCACGTTAGAAAAAAAATCAAGCTTTTTTTTTCAGGCAGCCACCGACAATCTCATCTCTATACATTATGTTCAATTGGTTTGCACAATTCTCTCATCATTTGAATCAGCAGTAGTCTGCACCATGTCAATTATACAGTGCACTTGTTTAATTCAATTTTCCCTACATGCCTCCCCACACACTAACCTACAATATCTGTGTTAATCACATTTAACCGTAATGATCTACTTTCCCGAGCTTATTGATGAAACCGCTGCAATTACTTAGCTCGATATTTCCCACATTAGTCGGCCTTAGAAGTGTTTCACACATCCATTTATCTGCATGGCTTTTTAAACAGCATAAAATCGGCTTCAAAGTGCATTCATATTTTATTCTATTGAGATACTGCTCGGCCGATGGGCTGCCAGTAATTCATAACCCTAAGCAGGCGTAATAGCCCAATGAACATGGACTCTGCTGATAGGAAAGCTGTTACCGATGGACGGGGTTTCTCTTCCGCTGCTGAGCTAAAAGACTAATCCGTTCAATTACCAGTTTCCCTGTCAGGGCAGCTGTATGAAATATGGCCGTTGTTTCTCCTCCGGACAGAAGAAAGATGACGAAAGGCTTTCGAAGACATTTTTTTCACAGATTTTGCAGTATCACCTCTTGTTTGTGACCAGAGAATGAAAATTACTTCTGTGAAGTGCTGAGTTCTGTGATGCTCGGGTCTGTTTGGGTCGCCGTAGGTGCCACCATCTCCGTGCTGTAAAAATGAGGTCACTTTTTTCTGCTGTTTCACCAAATTTCTGTAGAGGTCAGGACAGGAGGATCTGGAGTCTTCCAGTTTTACTATTTCCTTTCCGCGAAGCACCCTTCCATCTTGTTTCCACGCCGTTGCCCTCTTTCTTCAGCAGTTTACTTCAAAGTGTGCACACGCTCAAAAGGAAACGTTGTAAATTCTATCCTTGCTTTGCATAATTTCTTCTCATGTTATGTGCTGGAATCATAAATGGTTTCCGTCACTAATGTTCATAAGATACCAATTATCAGCCCCTAACATCCTCCTTGCTTCAAGCCAATTCATATTCCGAGCCCTCCTCCACTTAACCCGGGGTAAAAATCGTTATGTTTTCCTCTGTTTTCTGATTGCATTATTCTTGGTTAAGAAAAGCCCCTGCTTCATTAAGGTACTCTACTGGCTGGGAGGGGGGAGGGCTTCTGTGTTAGTGGGATCAATCAATAGCCATCTTCCCCTGGCCTTACTGTAAATGTGCTAAAGTATTTATGAATTAATTGACTTCCTCCGTCCACATAAGAGAAGCCTAGCAACATCTCCTGAGCTGTGGTGTGGAGGTCACAGACACTCTTGGTAATAAATAGAAGGGGGCTGTTTTTTTTAATGACGGCCGAGTTAGCGGTTGCGGCAGATTAAATGATGACGAAACGACAACGTGAGAACTGAAACGGGCCTGGTTCTCTGGGTTGTCTCTGGGAAATGTCAGCTTTAGGGTTGTGGCACTTAGATAAAGACTGAAACTAACCCTAACATCTGGGAAAACCTGGGTAGAATTTGCCTGTGTTTTTTTAATGTTGGATAATCATGTTTTCCAGCATGTTGTTTTAGTTTTCAATCATACTTTGACCCTCATGCAACCCTGGGGACACCAGATACAAGTCAACGCATTTGAATTTCTATTTGTAGTTACTTTTCGAGGTACCATATGGGTTCTTCCTTTATTTTTTTCTAAAGTAATAGTGATGTGATACGGTTGATGAGCCTGTTGACGGCAAAACCTGATGATTTGGTTGATGGATTGGTTTGTGTGTGTCACAGATCCATTGAATTTTGGTGAAGGTCAGTCCCATTGTGGCCAAGACTGTAATAACCGCAGTGATAGATTGGACTGGAGAGGACGGGTGTATCTCTAATGCCTGCATCACTTCATAGCGTGTCTCACTGAGGTGTGGTATGGACTGATGGTTGCACATCGTAACCCTATGAACAAAAGAAGTTCACTCTCTCAGGCTCAACAGACACAAGTGCACTAAAATGTGCTTGTGCTTGTTTAGCTACCTTAATCAGGTTTGACTTATCAAAAAAAAACTGAATAAATCACAGACAAAATCCTGCCGATCATCCAGAGTCAGGAGCCCGAGGAGCTGCAGAGGGACAAGGATGAAGGGTTCCGTCTATGCTCATAGAAAACTAATTAATGCGCTCTGGCCTCAAGGTTGTTCACAGGTCCGATTCAGATGAACACCTTTCACAATTGGACTTTGACAGAATGAAGAATAACCGCATCCAAATCAAAATACATTGTCCAGGAGGAACAGAAGTGTGGTTGACCAAACGCAATCCACATTTGAGGTCTCTGCGCAAATCTGCGTTGGTCCCCAGTACCAAAGATGAACGTGTGAGAGAATACTGAACTTTTAAGTTCACCAAAGAACTGAAATTGGTGGATATATAGATTGGTGAAGACTGGCTTATATTTGCGCCAGGCAGTCCGCATCCCTTTGGATGAGCTGACCTACCTTGAACCACAGATAATCTCACTTGTCATGAATTTGGCAAAATGAAAAAGACCATTAAAAGACTCTATTGCTCTCGTAAATTCATGAAATGAAATGATCGCTTTGGTGCTAGTAGTTAGCAGTGGGGTTGGCTAGAGGGTAAAGCAGGTGAAAGTTAAAACAGATCAAACTGGATAACTCTGGATAACTACGACACCAGGCACAGTTAACCAGTTTAAATTATTGGCAATATAAGCATTGGCCTGAAATCCACGTCTAATCCAAGTCAAGTTGCCTTATGAGACGAATACCAATGCTTTTAGAACGTTTTCCAATCTGGAAAATACAGTCAAATCATAAACACTACATTACTCAAAAGGGAAGAAACTTTATGTCAGTCAAAGCTCTTGGAAAATCGGCAGCAGCAGTAGCTAGCGTCGGAGTATATTCTCTGAAGAACTTTCCCTCTTGTGTGTTTAAAGGCTTGTACCTCTCTGATGTCTTGTGGAGCAAAGCTCTGCTCCTGTGGTTGGACATTTCTAATGCGTCCCAGATTACGGACCACCACTGTTTGAGGTGAATTACTGTTCGGGGCACCCGGCGTACATCGGCAGTCTGTATTTGAAGCCGTCTAAATCATGTGATGTCACAAGATTCATTTTACGCACATTTCACCTAACCCCACTCGGTGGAGGAGGCTCCGCGACGCCTGGGTGGTATTGGAGAGAGGGAGAGAGGGAGGGAGCAGACATCTTTCTTTTTTTTTCTAAAGGGGAAACATGTTGAACAAGCTTCTTCCCCTGCCATGGTCTAGCAACCGCGGGAGGAGAACAGAGTAACCAACCACCCTGAGAAAACATTGTGGTTCGACCACCACTTATGACGCTGGACTGGATGTGAAGAGATGCTGGTGGGCGGGTGGGTGGGTTAGGGGAGAGGTTCTCAAAGGACAAAGAGCGGGGAGGTTTGCCTGTGAGGAAACACTCTTCGTGGCTTCCTTTATAGAGATATAAGATCCACAGCTGTAACCAAAAACCTGTCTTTGCTTCCTAAAGCGAGTGAGGGGACCTCTCTCTTTTCCCTCGTTATTGGGGTGAGGGAAGATTTTTCTTTTTGAGTCCCAACCACAAAGTTTGCCACCTTCTCCACCAGCTGTGATATTAACTCTTTTCTTTAAGGTGAGACCACACGGGAAGCCCTCGCACCCCTGACTAGGGAAACCAGTAGGAGTATTTTTAGAGGAAAAAACTCCTCCAGTTGGACTTTTTCTGCACAGATTTATGATCCCCTCTCTGAAGGCAAATAAAAAAAGACCATGTGAATGAACTAAGAATACCAGCCACCTACAGAGAAAATGATACTGGAAGATATTTGTCTCTTTCCTGTTGAATCAAGCATCAAACGTAACACCAGGGCGTTCCCTCTCCTTTTTATATTTTAGAAAATCTCAGATCTTTTACTAGAGTAGCAGATTTCTCAATTTTTGTATATGTGAATTGTATATGTTCTTTCAGTTTGAATGTAAAATTCTGAATTTTTTTCATAGGTGCTTAGGTTTAGAGGAAGACGAAGACAGATCCAGTCCAAATGTGTGTGTGTGTGTGTGTGTGTGTGTGTGTGTGTGTGTTTGAGTTAACTCTTACATGCAGACATTCTGACGCAGGGTCTGAATTGAACAACCTGACACTCTCTGCTTCCTGACCTGGGTCTAATGCAGGCCAGACACTGACAGTATGAAAGGAACGAATAAGCATTTCTGTAATATCTCAAACGTTCATATTCAGTTTCTGTGTTATATCAGATTGGATTATAACGGCATTGGCCCTGTTGATGTTGACATTGATTGATAAACTGTGATGATCTTAGAATAAAGATACTTGAAAAGTTAAGTTGCATGACCTTTTCATTGTTTGCCAAAATGAACTCAACATGAGGTCTAGTGTTTTAGACAGAAACAATGAGAGAGAAACAGAATCAGTGTTAATGTGTTTTTCATGTGGGAATATTTCTACTGAGCTGATACCTAAAATATTTCCTTAATCTCACATTATCATTTCATTCTCGCAGCCCAAATGTATTTGTATGACGTGTGTGAGATTCACACGTTCTTTTGTGCTGTATGTCGGAGCGCGTGTGAGTGTCAGTGTGTGTATGAGTTGACAACGCTATCTGCATCCTCCTTGGGTTCGATCCCATTTCCGTCTGGACAGGTCCAAAATAACTGCCCCCTCCGCAAACCCAGCGCATTCACACACTCACACACACACACACTTGTTGCTTCCTCTGAACACAAGAGCACATCGATCAAGACTGGACCTGGACTTTCTATCTCTTCCTGCGATAGCAACGAGGAACTGTAGCAGCAACACATGCACAAAGGTCCACAAACAAGTAATGAAGGATTGTTTTATGCTCGCTAATACACACTTCACGCACACAATTTCAAAGCCAATGTTAAAATATATGTATTTAAGACATTTCATATACATTATACTGCATTATTACTGCATACACTAATACACTACCTTCATATTTTATACACAGCAACATCATCTTTTCTAATATCCATGTTGATTTCCTTGGTTGCACTGTTTGAACAGGAAAAGAAGCTTCCACCACTGAGTCATACACCTGCTTCACAGGTAACAACCACTCGTCAACTGAGGTTTTGCTTGTTTTCCCGACAGAAACACCCGGAGGAGAGGAAGTGTGTTGCAGCCAGTAAGGATGTCCAATTATAAGCCTGTGTTAATAACTATAAACAAATGAGTGTCAGGTCACGACAACTGTTATCCTGTATATTGTTAGTACAGTACTGCTGCATAATGTAAAATGTTACAATTTTTTATATTTAGGTTTGTTCAGGAAACCTTTTGAGGAATTGGAATTTAATACATTTTTTAGTTATAAGTTACTGTTCTCCATTGTGCCCTTGTCGCACTCTGTTTAAACACTTTTAACAATTCCTTATCATCACAAACAAGAGGCACCATCTGACCAAAACACATTTATAACACATATATAACACATTTGTATCTGAGTTGTGCTGCTTTTGGTCTAAAGCTGCAACGTAAAATAGAAATGTTGTTGATATTGTATGAGAACGGTCATGTACATCATATACATTCCTCTCTACACCATTCAAAAGTTAACAGTTGTAGGTGTGCGAACCTTCTGCTTAACTACATCATCAAACAGCTAACAATGTGTTGCTAATGATGTGACGTAGCTGCCTTAGCTACCATAGCTGGTGAGGTATTTACGCAGCTACACCGGGGCTCTCATTTGAGTTTTCTTGCAAGGCTACGAAGAAATGAATAGTTATCAGTTAACACCCAACCCAACCCACAAGTTGACTGGCTCCTGAGGTATGTTACATACAAAACAAATAAATAATGAACCATTTAGACACAATAACTTGGTTAGAATCTAGATTTTAATAAGCGTTCAATTCTATTAGTCTGTGTGTATACTAGCAAACGCTTTCTTTTTAAAATAGAAACAAAACATTCACCCACTCTTAAAATCATTGCTCAGCAGTGCTACCAGTGGTCATTTTTATTATAATTTTTATTAATAATCAGATTTTTCTTACTTTCCCTGTTGATTCAATCCCAGAAAATTCTCTACACATAAATAGAGCAAGTAGCACAAAAAGTCCTTTCAATACCAGTAGAGAGTTTCTACTGGTATTGAAACTACTGTGCTAGTGAGTCCCTGATGTTAAAGCACCTTTAACATTATAAAACTCATAATGTTTTCAAATCATATAAAAGATTATGCATTATGTCTTTCAACATCGTTTCCAAGGAACCGACCGCTGTGAGAACATAATTTTCCCATCATTTACTTTTTGAAAACCGACAGATTCCTGGCTGCGATCCTGAAGCTCCTCTCAACAATGAACTTGTTTCCTTTCAGATTCGACTCTGCACACAACTCCTCATATGGTTCTTTCACGTTTGAGAGAAAGATGATTATATCCCAGAGTTTAAAATGCAAACACTGACTGCTTCCTTGACTATGTGTACCGTAGGTCCCAATTGTGTATGTTTCTACATGTGCACGCTTGTGTTAAGACCGTGGCTGCGTGCGTGTGTCTACGTGTGAGCTGGTCTCCATATGCATCCTGTTTCTCTCCTCTGCGCTGGCTGTTTGATGAAGTTTGAAACATGGAAATCCACACATAATCTCCTATCCGATCCCTCTGCGATCAACAAATGGGAATGGTGGAGCTCTTCTGCAACTAGCGCACACAGACACACACACAGATACACACACACACACACACACACACAGTACACACTAGTATGCACACGCTCGTTTTTAAATATTCACACAGAGTTTAAACCGACATTAGCAGCCCATATGTTCTCAAAGCTCTCACATTAACAAATTTACTCGCACATACCAACATAAACAAATGCACCATCATTCTGAAACACACACACACACACACTGTCATTCATACACACCTGTATACTCATACACATGCATATATCTAGCAGACTGGCTGTAGGGAGCTTTATAGAATCCACAGAGTACAACATGAGTCTGTTCCTCCACACATTAACTATTAGGTCTCTATTTGAGGGAGGAAATACTTAATAAACCTTTCACATGCTTCCTGGATGTATGAAGACTGGCATCGCACCACACACACGCACGATAATGCTGAATCGTCTAGACACTCCGACGCATCAAATGGAAACAAATCTTTTTTAATTACACAGGGAGCAGAGTGCTTCACAATCATTTGAAAAGAAAACAAATCACCGCCGGAGATTTATCATCCAGTGTCTCTGAATCCAGATCCACACCGTACTGGGAGCTTCAGTTGCCATCCTTTTTTTTATTTTTCTGTCATTGTTTATTCTGTAAGATGAGCCACGTTTTTCCAGTGGTGAAACTTTAATTTTGGAATGAAACAGACTTAAAATTATGCCCATAAAATGATGATTACTGCTCATTTGGCATCGTAAACACGTGGTTAAAACTGACACCGTACACCGCTCACATTAAAAGTGTTTAAGGTTTATTTCTTTCTACAGAGAATTAGCCAAGCATAGCAAGCACTGCTCTCTTTCTGTGGCGAAAACCTTTTCTGCTCCATGCTCAGGATCAATCCTCGCGTCAATACTTTACATGGTATTTGACAGAGAGCTCCAAAATATGTAAACAGCGTGCACTTTGAGAATATCTCTGCATAGTTTTAACACACCCGCTGATGTGTTGAATGAGTTGTACGACCTTTGTAAATGTGGAAAACACAGAAATAAACGGATGTCGCAACTTCTTGTTTTCGAATCTGGAGAAACATTCTTATTGCAGATGTGTGTATTTCATCTAAGAAGAAGTCTCATAATATCAAGCAGAACAATCCATTAATTTGGGTTTAAGTGCTTCTATACTCTAATATATCTCCGGCTCTCAGCACCTGTTTGGCTCACACCTTGCATGAGAACATTGTCAAAGCCCTGTCATGTCGGGGGAACCACGGCTCAGCCCCACCTCGCCCTCAGGAAGGGAGTCCTGGGGCAGCTTAAAGCCTTCAGCCGTGCACGCTCACCCCACCCCACCCCCACCGTCTCTGGCTGAACACAGCCGGCAGGGCTCCCAGTACTAGACCCACTAGCCTCCACAGATATTTCCTGAGGAAAACATATCACCTCAGGCTAGACCAGTCGGCTGACTCTGCTGAGGCAGCAGCAGCCCCAGCCCACAATCCACCGCAGGCCCTCAACCTCCCTCTCCCTCCCGTTTCTCCCCTTCTTTCCTCCGTTTCACTCTACCTTTCTCTTGCTCTCTCTCTCTCTCTCGGGCAGAGAGTAATTACAAATCAATGTGGTTAATCGTTTTTACAATACATGAAAATATTTTGACTAAAGAAGAAAATCAACGCCATGAAAATCATCTCGTGGTCATTAACGTGTCTGAGGGAGAGGGCGTAATGTGCTGTAGCATTCATCCCAGGGTTTTACAGTGTTAACATGGAAACAGGTGTATGTGCTTTTGCTAATGCTTTTTAAAATTAATAAACAATTGAGGACTATCTTTGTTTAATTGATAAACACATTTAAGTGCAGTGCAGCAACACCTTTTCCACTGTTCTACATCGTAAGAAAAAGCATCTCTAGGTGAACTATATGTTGTGAAATTAGTATTATAACCAGAAAAAAGATGAAGGTTTGTTTTCATTAAATACATCGTTATAGATAATCCAGGAAATTCAAGGTTATGATTTAGAGAGCATATCGAGAAAAAGAAACAGAAAAGAACATGGACGACCAACCACTTGGCAGGTGGTGTGTCAGTGTTTAGGCAGATTTGCAGATTGCAACATAAATAGAATAAATTATGAATTGACCTTACATGCCACAGCCCCGGGGTCGTTGCAGTCTTCTCTCATTCTTCTTTCTATTTTCTATAACGTGAAGGAGGTTAAGGAGAAGATAAGACTTAGCTTTTTGTCAACTATCCCCCCATCCTTGAGTCCAAACCAGCATCCGTCAACATCTTTGCAAGCTGCGGAGGAAAGGAAGGACTCGATGATGTGTTTTATGTGGGGAAGGAGGGTGGGAACCCAGTGGTGCGATAGTAAAACAGAGAGGACATGTTAAACGTATTGATACCATCGCCTCAGGAAATCCCTTTTACCCCATGTGTTCTCATCTCTCTCTCTCTCTCTCTCTCTCTCTTTCTGTATGTGTGTGTGTGTGCGTGTGTGTCCGTCTGTCTTTCTGTTCCTCCTTCCCATGAAAGTGTTTTAAGACCGAGGTCCTCCCTCTGGATATTTCTGGAGCAAAATGATGTGACTCGATGAAAACTATAAATCTGCAGAAAACTGAACTGTTCAATCTGGTACAAGAGAATCATTTTTGATAAGAGTCCTTGAGCAAAATCTTACGTGAGAAGAGACTGTTGCATGTGCGCTACATGGACTAAAGTAAAAAAAATGTTTTATTAATAGTGCAGTTAAATCAATTCAACCCAAATATTCGAAAACTGTAATTTCTTCTCTCCTGAATAAAAATGTACAGTTGATATTTACGCACTCACTGGTCTAAATCCAACGTAACACAGTTGTTTTGTCTATTATTATTATATTACTAAGTGAGTATTACCATTAAACACAATAATAGTAATCAAACAGCCATGTAGTAAAGTATAGAATCAATTAGGGCTTAAAAGAAATGAAAAAATCTAACCCTAACCCTAACCTGTTTTAACACAAATGTAAATAAAAATGGAGAAGTTACTAGGAATTAAGCTATTTCTGCATCTTTCTATGAGGCGAGCTTCTGTATACAGTAATACAATGAAATACATATCATCCTTGTTAAATTAAAGGATTGTGAATCATAGGCATACAAACTAGAAGTAAATAGGTCACAATGGGAATAGGAAGAGATGGTTTAGATTTATGGAGGAGATGAAGTGGCCTATGCTGCTCTGTAGAGAGATGTATTAAAATATAGCATTTAATTAACTCAAGAGGCAAAAAGGAACTGATGAAAACATTTAGACCCACAGTGCACACAGCACACAAACAGAATGGAACAATGGATTGGGAGCTAGGGTTACGCAATGGGAATAAAAGATGAAGCATGACCTAGACGACAATAGGTAGAAATGTTCGTTTTGAAATAGCTCAACAGTAAGTGGAAGGAAAAAGGTCAGGGCTGGTTTTTAAGAAGCAGAGGACCAGATAATCTTCATTATAAGAGTGCGAAGCGATAGAAATGTAAATAATTTGAACGATATTAGGGCTATTGTAAATGAGATAGTGTCAATTAATATAAAGATAATATCAAAATAATTTAAAATTGGTTTTCTACAAGTTCAACAATGCTCACTGTAATTTGTGACGATACATGAAACAAGTGCAATATGTACTGGCGGAAAAGAAGAAAACACAAACACAAGCATCAAGTCTTCTATTATTGTGCATAAACATATTTCAGCAAATTTAATAAACCTTCCCTCTGTTAGTTAACGGTGTTGGTAGCATTATCTACTACCTGTTTATCCTATTTTGAATGTTTTTGATGGAAACTTTTACTTCTTATCTTCTGTTTTATTTCTCAGTGAAAATTACTTTTAAATTGAGGTGATTTGTTTTCCAGAAACTTTCGGCGTCCCATTATGTCTTTATTGCTGTTGCACCCTGACTCTGAAACTGCCGGCATCACCTCAGTTGTCAATCCAAAATAATTTCGACTCCAAACATCCCCACCACCACTAAAACCCCATTATATGGAGGACAGTTAAAGGACCCACATGCATAGACAGTAAGGCGTTATGAGTGTGTCCTGTTGACTTTGTTTTCCAATATGAAAAGCTAATAATGCAGGTTAAATAAAAACAAAGCACATTTTGAGATTTGTGCCATCCGTCACTTTGTAATTTTTTTTTAATGGCAGCTATTTCACTTTGGATACAAACTGTTCAGCCGCTGGGTGACCCGGCTCTGCTCTCCAGCCCGCGGCATCACTGAGGCCAGAGGAAGTCAAGGCAAAGAGGTCCATTACACCTCGGGGTCTATCTCAGCCTGCGTCAGGACCATCCCACTTAGCATGAAGGATGACTCCATCTGTCCACTGTCTCATTTTGCCTGTCCAATTGCCCCCACTGGCCCAAGCCTCCTGCCCATCGACCACCGTGATTTGTCGCGATCCAGTCGTAGGAATGATAATTGATTTAATTGGAGGTGACGAATGAAGGGGGTTTTATGGAACATGGATCACAAGTTGGTGACAGTCTGGGGGATAATGGGGGAAAGTTTATGGGTCAAAAGGAGGAATGGTCTTGTTGTGGGTTTGATAAGTCATCACTGAAGTCAGTTCATCGGGTCCAATGCGGGGATTTTCTTTGGAAATGCTTCTTCGAGGCAGCATTTTGTCAGCGGGTGATGAATGAGAGTGGTGCAGTTCAAGTCTTGTTGAGCCTTTATGTTACAACGAGTGTGTGTCTGTGTAAATTTAGGAGGACAGGCTGCAGACAGTTTGAGAGAAAGACATTTACGAACTACAGCTTATAAATATGCATGTGTGTCACTGTCCGTATTATATTTGAGTATGAATGAGAGGAGAAATATAATACAGGAGACAGGGAGTCAGTCAATGCTTCATTGAGTATGAAACTAATAATTATATCCTGAGCTCTTCACATTCAAGTGATCTCTAACTTTCACCATAAAAGAGGTTTTGGACCAAAAAGTAGATACAACAAGAAACCCATCCAGGGAGTTCATATTCCTCCTATTGAGGCCATTGAAGCAAGATTGGTTGCAATTCATAAAGAGGGCAGCCAAGAGGTCGTCAATGAAATGGAGCGAGTGGAGCTGAACAGATAAAACTGTTATTTACGCCTGCTTCCAGAGAAATAGGACCACCTGTAGTATACGGTTTAGGTCAGAGAAGCAAACCAGTAACTTTTTGATCCAGGAATCTTTTGCTAAATGTCTCAGTGGATAATTCATGGATCTTCATGATTAAATCAGGCTCACTTAAGAAACTGATATCTGTGTGCATGTGTGAAATTAGGTTGAGAGGACTGTTGGACCCTGGGAGAGGTCTGTGCTCTATTTACTGCCATTCTATGTTTTTTTACCCCATAGTTTTGTGCTACAGCTCCATCGTTCCCATTCGTTCAGAACTACCCTGCGAACAACCATCATGAAAACCCCATGTGGAGAGGTATGGTGAATGAAGGATATGCCCCAACCATCCAATAAACTATGTGTTGTGTTTTTTTTTCTTTTTTTGGTTGTGAGGGTCCCTCTGTTCTGCTGCATCGTATATATTAAGTACAATCATGTACATTAGTGTTTGTGTACATGTACTTCTCTGTTGTCGTATACATGCGTATTTTAGCATTTACTATTTCCTTTTCTTACACTAATGAGTTTAGACAAGCAATCTACATCCGTTAAACCACAGAGCGACAGTGTTGTGAGCACAATGTGAAAAAAATCCTGGGACAGGAAGTCTGCATGAGGTCTTGTTTGATGGATCGGTTCCCATTGCTGTTGCACAGCTTACAGATGGCATGTTGGGGGGTGTCTATTCGGTTCAATACCATAATAGAAGAGAATCAGGGAGACTAAGAAACCAGTTTCACAAATGTAGCAAAGAAATTAAAAGTTTGGAGAAAAAAAATTCGTGTTGCAGCGAGACTTGGCAGCGTTACCGAAGAAGCTTGGAAAGACGAAAACTGTTTTGGAAAATCCCGAAAAATTAAATTTTGGGGGCTAATGCATAAAAAAGAACTTAAAAGTTAGAAAAAAGTGACGTGATGAAAGTTAGGAGCATTTGTGTGACTCTTTACTTCTTTCCTTTCTCTCTCCCGCCACATCCATTTCGCTCCATGTCTCTCTCTCCGGGTTCAGTGTCTGCTGGGAGAGGAAGCGGAAGACAGGAGGAAAACCTAATGGCTTGTTCCAGACAGATGAGCGGAGTCGTGGGTTCAACGTGCAGCTGAGACAGGAAGAGGGTAAAAGAGTGGGGTTGGGGGGGATGGGGGGGGGGTCTGAGGGTGGACAGAAAAGGGAGGGTGTGTAGGAAGAGGAACAAGACATTGGGGAGGAAAGGAAAGACACGGCAGGGTGAGAGGAGGATGGAAGGGATTGACTTAAAGAGATGGAGACCAAAAAGCAAGAGACAAGAAAAAGAAGTGGAATGAAGGAAATAGAGCAAGAGAAACAGAGTTAGTAGGGTGTGTGCTGCCAGGATCCGATTTCCACATTCTTCCTATCGCCACACCTAAATCCTTAATTGTGTGGCCACAGACAAAGTGCTGCTGAGACCACAGCACTCCTGCTAGCCGGCGTTTAGCAGCCGAAAAACCTCGCTGTTTAAATTGGTCGTCGACCCAGTCTGCATGCGACTGGGGTTTCTGGAGCGAGCGAGCGAGAGAGAGAGAGCGAGCGAGAGGGGAAAGGATCGAAAAATAATAGCAGGAGAAGAAAGGAGAAACAAATGAGAGAAAAATCCTTTTCGGAATTTGAGCTTGGCCGGGTCGAAAGAGAAAATAAATACGAACATTTCTGCAAATCAAATCGCCACCACACCATCACTGTGTCAAATGTTTTATGGATGGAGAGCGGCGCCTGGCTTTCTTTTCTTTCTTTTTTTTTGTTAAATCAGATCATGTAAGAGAGAAGGAGCTGTCCCTGAACTGCCTGTACTGTACTAACTGGGAAGCTGTTAACAGGGAGTGAAACAGGAGTTAATGGATCCGCCATCATGGATTCTCAATAATATTTACAGAACACCTATCAGATACATATGTGAGAATCAAAGTGAAAACTGTGATGTGTCAATGATCCCACACTTGTAATTAGACAAGTATCAATATAAGATGAATTATTATTAGGATTATTATCATTTTTTTACTGACATTTTTTTCCAGTTGCCCCATTATATTACATTGTGGTCACTGCTTCCGTGTTGCAGCGGCTGATGGAGGCGATACTGGACTGATTCCCAAAGTTTTTGTACTATTTATTTACAAACCCACATTTATAAACATCGGGCCCACATAAACACAACAATATAAGTATTCCCTTTTAGAAAGGGGAAACTCTCAACTCCAGTGACAGCACAGCAAGCATTTTAGCATTTTAATATCTGAGTTTTCACCGCCTGAAAGGCTCCTGTACAAAAAGATTAGTTTCCTTATAATGAGAAGTGGCTTGATAAGGGTTCACTTTTTCTCCCAGTGTGGAAGTCCTCACTTGCTGCCACCCTCTGCGGCCCCTCCGAGTGACCACCAGAAAAATAACAACCATGGGTGCAAAAATATCCCCATCTGACCTCCCCTTTAACACAAACAAACATCTGAAATGAGCCCTGACCCTCTCCACGTGGCCGCAGCCTAAAGGCCTCCTCACTATCCACCCTTCCATCCGAAAGCCAGTGAGTGTGTATTTGTGTGTGTGTGTGTGTGAACGTGACAGTGGGATGAGGGACTTGAAGTGTTCGAGTGGACGGGTGGGGCTTCGATCTGCGAAATAGAAAACTCAGTGAGAACATCATTTTCCTGGAGGTCGGCCGGGCCTCAAGCCCCTCCACCCACCCCCCACCAACCACTCCACCCCGACATGCTGTCTCTGATCAATAAACCTCTATTTTCTCCCCCACACAAGGTTTCCCATTCAATACAGCTGCCACTGGCTTTAAAAACATAGAACTATGATCCATTTATTATTGGCTGTTACTATGATCTATCTACTCACCCCCACCATCACCACCACCCCACCTCCCTTTATGTTACTGCCTATTGGGGAAAGGGGGGGGTCTCTTTATTTCCTGCCCGTGCTGCTTATTGACAGGCCATCACTAAAGCCCATCATTCATCACTCACTGTACATGAATGTGGAGATATATGGCTTATTGTTTGGAACTGTATGCAATGTAGAGGCTCTGCTTTATAGGGTTATGCAGACATCCTGTTTTCGGAAAAAAAAGGTCTGCATGCCAGATTCCGTACATTACGTTTTGAATTGTTCAACAGATCGAAAAGAAAGACTTTGGGCTGTAGAAAGTAGAGAAGCAAGAGGTACAAATGTGTTCCTGAAAGTGAGAGAGAGGCCGGAAGAGAAACGTACCATAGCAGGAAAACAGAAGGGACAATTGTTTTTTATTTAAACATTTTAAGTCATAAAAGTGTAGCCTAATATCTTAAAGAGTAGCCTAATTCATGACGAAAACAATAAGGAAAGGCACATTGAAACAATTTCCCCTTTGACTTTAAATTAACATTAATTGCATTTGCAGGATGACAACTAACAAGTAAAAGGCACAGCTTTCCCACTGTGTGTGGATTACTAAGGATAAGATGGGTAAGTGCTTCTGACTCAAGGGTTTTTCCGTTTCTGTTTCTGTGAATGACATTGCATGACAGATGGAGTCAAAAAGGAAATTCATTGCTCAAAAAAGGTACAAAAGGTGGTTTAAGTAGTCAGATTTAAATTAAAGGTCGTGTGTGTAAGATTTAGGTGAAAGAGATCTATTGGCAAAAATGAAGTCTATAATAATCCTAGTGATGTTTTCACTGGTGTGTTTCATATAAATTGTACGAATTATTGTTTTTCTCTACACTCGAATGGGCCCTTTCTGTTTCCGTCCTCTCGTTATCTCTCTACGGAGGCCGCCATGTTTTCTACAGTAGCCTAAACTGGACAAACTAATCACCTTTTGAGTTTTTGGGACAACTGAAGGTTACCATAGGTTATCCCACATGATCGCTAGGGAGGGTGAGTGAGTGGGTATTCAGCTGCGACATGACACTTCACCACTAGATGTCACTAAATTCTACACACTGAACCTTTAATCTCAAATGCATCTAGTTTACATTTAAATGTATCTTTTTTTTTACTATGGGATCACAATCCGATCCACCCAACACACATTAAGCAACTCAGAACAAATAAGATCTTGTCACTGGAATCAGGGGGATTGCAACTGACAACGGTTTTTAGCTTTCAGGAAATATAGATAGAATATATAGATAGAATCGCACTGAGTAAAGTGCATGCCTCCGCCAATCAATATGTTTCAAGTCTTCAGAGACATGATTACATAGGCTCGCAGACACTTTGCTCTTCTCCGACTAGATTTCCAGCAGGCTAAATATCGAGACAAACTGACGTCAACTCCAGCCAATCAGAGTGCAGAAGGGGTATAAAGTTTGGAGAGCAGACAGGGGTTTCTCTGCTGGTGAAGGTCTGTGTAGTGTTTGACCTTTTCCCAAGTCTGTCGTGTAGTCTGAACTCACAGTGACTCCAAGACTCCCTATCACAGGACAGCAAGAGCTGCACAGGGATCCAACGAATTTAAAAGTTGGGTAGTCTGAACTAAGGAGCAACCAGTTTTTACTCTGAAAGATTAAACATTGTTAATTTATATATTTTTCATTTTATGAAATGGATTAAATGTATTTGTCTACATCAGATAAATGACTCCATCTCTTAATCTGTGTTGCACCTGCATGTGGGCGCTAATGTCCGTCTCTTCTGCACTGAGGTATGGTTATTTGTATGAACTCTGTCTCTTCACGTTAGAGCATACGAACACTTCCCACACATGCACACTCACACAGAGTGTTTTGCCAAACCCAAACTGGCTCACCATTCTCTCCAGAGGATGAAGCTGTCAGCTTTCTGGCCGCCACAGGCCCTACTCTACCTGACCGCTCCAACTGGAGGTCCTCATTAATGTGGTCCGCAGCATGCCAACCTTTAATAGCTACACACGACTGTGCAGGATCAGATCATGGGACCTGCTGCTGTACATAAAAAAATAATAATTAAGAATGACCAGAGGAGCTGTCTCACCGCATCTCTATAAATACCACACACGACTTTTCTGACCTCATCTGATTTCCAACGAATGGTGTGTTCTTAAAACCTGATGTCATGGGAGAGGATGCAGCAGATGACGGACGCGTGGAGATGTTTTTTATTCAAGGGAGGGAAAATAAGGAAAATGTTAGAGATATCAATGAACTGATGAATGGTAAAAGTTGCAAGCAAGAGAAAAAGAAATGACACACACTTAAACGTCACCTTAAAACTTGCTTACCACAGGATGTTCTGGCTGGTCAGCGGAAAAGGACAAAGGCGACCATTTTGTCCAGATGATGAATGGGCTGGGCTGACGGGTCACTTCTTTCTCCCTCTCTCACTCTTTCGCTCCTTCCTTCCATCCTCTCCTCTTCTTCCTCCATCTCCACACACCCTCCAACCCCAAGCCACGATTTGTTCCCTCCCACTTGGGGGGGGGCCTGGAGGCTGATTCCACCAGGTGACAGATTTATCGCGTCGGCACGAGGTAAAACACCTCAAACCCTCTGTAACGCCCGGAGACCCACCGTGGGGGGAGACGAGATTGAAGCACCATTTATATCTGCTGGGGTCCCTCTAAAGGGCAGCTCCTATATATCTCCGCAACAAGAGACTCTGACTGCATTTCTCAGAAAATTGCTCTCGCCTCCATATCCAGCTGGAAAGCTAGAATTTGTTCATTCCTTAAAAACGTATCTGGATTTCTTTCTTGATGTTTTCTCGCTTCTAGACAAATGAGTATATGAACCATATGTGTGAGATTTCCCCCTCGGGCCTGAAGCGGAGGAAAGCTGGGAGTCATTTTCGCCTTCGGCAGACAGGCCATGTCAGGGAGCCGGCTCTGGAGGTTTGCAGTGACGGAGTTCACAGGTGTAGCAACCCCACCCCGCCCCCCCCAACCTGCCACAAAACCACCTCAGACGGGGGCCATAATTAATCCAGGTCCGGGGCCTCACCCTGAGACACTTAAGGCCTATGGGTGGTCCAAGTGCACACAGATACGCACGTGCACATAGAGTACTGTATATACTCTGCAGTATATACATCATGTGCTACTTGCTTCTTCTATTTCTGTTTCTCTAACGCACACACTCGCGGGCGCACTGCCTAGATACAGCTCTGAAAATATACAAAAGGCTTACTTGGCTGATTTTGAGCCTGTGTGACGGTCTAACGAGGCATCAAGGTGACTGATTGGCTCACATATGACTGAGTGCCTGGCTAAATAACGGGGGAAGAATCCAACTTTAAACTTGTTAATTGTTACTTAATGGTCTGACACATTAAATGCCAAGCACAGTGACTCGCTGACTGGCAGATGGAGTTAATCACTCACAGGTCAACTAACCAAATGTTTGTCAGACTCACTGGCTCAAGCTGGATGGCCAACTGTGGTTCTGAGTTCATTCACCAACTGGCTTTGAATGTCTAGCAGATCAGCACCTCTACAAGTGAACCTAATCATTGGCTGGTTAGGGTTAGAGTTAGGTAGGTAGACAAGCTGATCAGCTGTTGGCTCACTGTCTGCCCAGTCAGACCAATGGCTAACAGGCCAATATCTCCCCACTAACTGTCTGGCTGGCTGCATTCCTGAATTTTGATGACTTGACTAGGCTAATAAACTGAACTCAGCGGATGCATCACCAACTGGCTGACTGGCTGACTGACCGC
Organism: Pseudopleuronectes americanus; assembly: GCA_038501795.1. Lineage (NCBI taxonomy): Eukaryota > Metazoa > Chordata > Actinopteri > Pleuronectiformes > Pleuronectidae > Pseudopleuronectes > Pseudopleuronectes americanus. The sequence continues at coordinate 16,831,659 of CM076724.1, forward strand.
CTGCCTGGCCGACCATATGATTCAATGCAGAAGGGAATCCATCCAGATAAAATGAACTCGCATCTCAGATTTCCCTCTGTCCAAACTGCTGTCAGAAAGTTTGCTGGCAAACCTTCTTCCTCCATTCCTCGTGTCAGCTAAGATTTTAAAATGAACACATTGGTTTCTGTGAGGAACTTTACATCATCAACTTTAGTCTAAAGCATTTAGCCTGTCCGTAGTGAGCAGGTGAGGATTCTTAGAGACACTCGAAGACATGCAATAAGACGTCAGTGTGTTGAACAAGGGACCAAGTTGATGATCTTCAGTTTACAGGGAATGTCTCTAATGTTGCCATCGTCTGCTGCCAGACCAGAGAGCAGAGCAATGGGGAAAAATTACACAGAGAAAAGTATCACACAGCAACTTTCTGGTGATCCGGTCCAGAGAAGTATTATCTGTGTTTACCGGTCAGTTGATTATTTAAATGATCCACTTTGCTTGTACTCTGGAAGGATCCAAAATTGGCTTAATTGTTACATTTTACATTCAAAATTGTAATTTCTTTCAAAAGGGTATTTTGTTCCAAAAGTGGAGAGAGCAGCTGCAGTGAGATAAAAGACCAGCTGAAGTGTTTGCTTAACAGGAATCTAGATTAAAAAACATGGAGGAAAGAGGGTAAACCATCGTGAAACCATTAATTTTTTCTAATTAAGCCATGGTGAAAACAACCGACAAAGACAAATGGTCACATCACCACATCACCAGCAGTAAATTCAAACAGATTCTTAGGTAGAAATCATTGTTACATCCTTTTGTAAACCCTAACCTCAAACTGATGGACAAGGATTTCTGAAAAACTCATCAACCAAGAGACTAATTTAAAGGAATATTTCAAAGTAATAGTCTAACTATTAATTTAATCAGTTTCAAAATGTTTGGGATCTGATGCTGCAAATGGTGCAGAAAAAAATAAATAGTAAATAAATCCTAATTGTGTGAAGGAAATAAGATTTGAATATAACTTGAATAATTAGTTCTTAACATTTGGATGAAATAACACAAAAAAATAACTACAGTAATATTATATCATATACTAGAAATCACAAGAACAGTTTAGGCAGAATTCCCTCAACTCATTTCATCAGTGATGGATCTAACTTGACTAAAGAACAACCTCTGACACTGTGTTCCCATGTTCCCTCTTCTCGGTTCAGGTGTAGAAGATTGATAGAAAAGGACAAAAGAACATAAATTTCCAGGAATAAATTCCTTCAGTCAAACAGAGGAACCGGCCATATATACTGTTTCCTATAGTGTCTCCATGACTAAACATTATGGCACGGTTAATGGTTAGGATCTCAATATTTACTCTCCATTAGGTCCCAGCATACACAGTAACAGACACACACACACACAAACACACACTGGCATAACGACCGGTGACCTGCACATCACCTACATCTCTCGGCCTCTCTCTCTGAGGTAAGCAAACACACACAGAGAAACACACAGCTCACCAAAAATTACACCCTCACAGAGAGGTGAGTAAACATACACACACAGAGACCGGAGCAGAACTTTATCAAGGGGGAGACAATGAGCACCCCCCCCCCTCACCCCCACCCCCACCCCCTCTTTGAAACCCATAAAGCAGCTCCCGTGGCCTCCTCACCTGCGTGACTTTATGGATCTCTGTGCTGCAATTAGGCTTTATTAGCCATTCTCTGAATGACGCGGCACAATGGTCGACCTAATTGAATAGCATAACATTGTATCAGGCCCTTCAAACAGGGCCGGAGGATGGAGGATGGAGATTAGGAACATTTCCAAAACGTGCAGGGATTTGTCTCGGTTAGGGCAGGAGATGCTGTTTTTACATTTTTCTTCCCAAGCTTAGTCTTCCGAGAATACTTCAACACTTTTCTCTATATATATTTCTTTTCTCACACAAGCACTCCACTAAAACACTGAATTTTTTGTATGGATGCTACAATGTGTGAAATGGAGGCTCCAAGAAGAAACTCATTAATGGAATGAGGTTAAACATTTTATAAATGCGCTGCAAATTATTTAATGTATATATTGTGTTTGGATGACAAAATATATTGCAAATAATCAATCAGCAATGTATCCCAAAAAGTTATATAATAGTGTCAGACTTCTAGCTTTTTTTTTCTGAAATACCTGATCAGCACTTCAGTTTTTCATCATTATTATTCTCTCATATATATTTGTTTTACATAAAAGACATTAAAACAGGAAAATATTGTAACAATGGATCCTCCTTACAGTTAACTTGAAGGATTACAGACAGACCTTCTGCCGTAATGCGTATATGTGAATGGATTGGAGTGGACATCTTAATGTTATGCATTCTGGCAGAGGAGGAGATGTGTGTTCCTTCAATGGCCTGTTAGCTGTTCTGTGTCATTAGCGCAGTGTTGAATGGTTTGGCAGCTTCGTAGAAAGGGACAGGGGTTGGATATAGGGAAGAGGGAATGGTCCATTGGGCACAGTTGTGTGTGTGCGTGTGGGTGTGTGTGTGTGTGTGTGGTGGCCAAGGGTCAGCCAGAGGGGATACAATGTGTCTGTCACAACTGACCGCTCTACGACCACAGACACTAGTCGGTCAGCAAGTGTGCATGTGTGTGTGTTTGTTTGTTACAAGCAGAGAGTAAGAGCAGCACTATCCAGACTGTTACAGCCTATCGCACGCTGACCCCGGGGTCAATGAAAGTGTGTGTCTGCGTATGTTTGTGCGTGTGCATGTGTGTCTCAGACAGAAGAGTCAAGCAATCTACAACCCCACACAATCAACTAGGATTCACCTAAATACCTAAATAAACAGTGATGTGAATAGAGGTGAACAGAGAAGAGCTTTGATAGTCAGGTTTGTGTGTGTGTGTGTGTGTGTGTGTGTGTGTGTGTGTGTGTGTGTGTGTGTGTGTGTGTGTGTGTGTGTGTGTGTGTGTGTGGGTGCACCTCTGTCACAAATGACCGCACACTCACCTGGCAACTACGACTGCCCCAGTGAGAGGTCCTTTTGTCCTTGTATTCAAATCACCAAGTCTGTATAGTGACTGATGGGTTGACAGAAAAATCCATCCAAAGATTCTCTGTTATTTATCATCACTCTCTGATGTTTGTCCCATTTCCATTCTCTGTATATTTGGTGATGAAGTGATGCAGTTTACTCCTTTGTGCGCCCACTTTACCTTACCCCCTGTGGTTTCTGCCCAAGTTATTGAGTCTCTGTCTGACCCCAAATGTGGCTTTATTAAATTCTGCAGAAGGTTCGACAAATAACTTCACTGTCACTTACCAACTTAGAAAAATACTTCAAGTGGTGACACACAGATGAACTCAAATTCAAATGATCCACTGTGTTGGTAAAACGTGTGAACTTATTGTGTGAACAGTTATTATTGTTAGTTTATACGTGAAAGTACAACAACTTTTGAGCTGGTAAAGGAAACTTTCCACCAAGTTTGTAAAAGTAAATATGAGGACAGTTTCTCCCTCTCTGCTGCAAGTCTTTAAAATTGTAGTAGATTTTCAAGAATCATACAGTGTTTGAAACATTTACCTTCGACACAACATTTGTATTTAGGTCCAACAATATCTGTTACTTCCCAAAACCATCACTCCAACAAGGAATGTTGTCTTCTCGATCATATTTACAGCCTGACTCACAATAACAAAAACACTTAGCAGAGATTATGCTACGACATATATTCAACCACACTGCACAGCCAGGTTTTGTGTCCCTTCTTTGGAAAGACTAAACCCAATGGTGAGGCAATAGTCATAAAGAAAGATGGGATTATAAATTATAAATATGTTGAGCACACACGGGTTCACATTGTGGACGGGGACACCGCTGCAGATTAAAGAAAGAACATTTTAGGTTTTGAAGTTTCTCCTCCACATTATTCATGGGGAGCAGTTAAAGAGTCAACACATGAACGTGTAGAATTAATAGAATATAAATTGTGGAACAGCTGAATCCTTGTTCTATTTCACACGAGCACAGCTGCCCAGTTGCTGCCACCATTGCTGTTAATGTCCTAGACTAATATTTTCTCAGCTGGCAATGCCGGCTAATTCAAGAGAAGTTCAATTACGAAGGAAAAGTTGACTTTCATATGACTAACAAAGTCACATAAAACACCGTCTGACTGTGTATTTATTTTTCAGATCCTCGACAGTGCATCCTTAAATCGATCTGAGGCCGTTAATAAGCTCGTCACATTCGTCCACAGCAGACGTCCTGTGTGTTTTCAGCTGCAGTGAAACGCCACACACTTTAACATGCATGTTAGCGACTGTACGCCTGACTGAGCAGAACAATGCCGCGAGCTGACATTCCTCCTGCAGCTGTTTTTGGCATTCGCCCCTCGCTTGTGGGAACCTGCACCTGAGAGCGTGCGACCCGCGGGACGTCACCTGACGATGCTGACGCTCGCTGCTGTAAACAAACATCCAGGGATAGGAGGGTGCAAGGGGCTGATAAGGTGCGTGAAGTTATTAACGCATGCACGCACGGCAACATAAACACAGACACACAAATGCACAAGCACACGAATTGCAAATTTCGAGTGAGACCTCACCCTGTGGTTTGTTTAGCTTTGGTAGCGACCCGAACACCTGACAGTGTTGGAAGGGAACTATTGTTTCTTCCCGCTGGCCTCTTGAAAATAGAAGCTTATAGGAAGCAATGAACAATGACTGTTACATGACCTGCTAATGGATCCAGCAGTCGCTCCGTGCTAGTGGACCTGCGTGCGCGTGCAGTGGTGTGTTTAGATAGCGGGAGAAAGGGTACATGTACATGTGCCATCACACGGATTAGGGAAAACATATGGTCTTTAAACAGAGGGACACAACAGCTCTCGGGTCTCAGCACGCATTCCTCTCACAGGCGGACATCATCGGACATGGGCCGTGGTGTCTGGTATCTGTATTGTGACGACATAAACGCTTTCATGTCCACGTTTTCCACTTTGACATTTTCAGGCATTGACCCTTCACAGATTCGTTTTCCAGTCTGTCCGACAGGAGTTACTTCTAAAGTCCCACGATGGAGAAGCGAGTAGAAAGGAAGTCAAGGGTCAGAGCTGCAGCACTTTGACAGTAGATATAACAATTATACCTCTGTTCCTAAAGAAGGGCCTGGAAGAGAACCAAGACGCAGGCAGATTAATTATCATCCTGGACATGCCGGAGTGTGTGTGCGGATGGAGAAGTGGTTAGGTTGTGTGAGTCACAGTTACCGCAGCATATATTCCTGGACATTCTCCGGCCTAATGTTTATACTGGGGTTGAACTGTATCTGTGTATGTGCTTTCTCACACTCCCCCCGCAGCCCCGTCTCATATTCCATATTCAACATCCCCTACATTAATTGTTTCTCTCTCTCCTCTCAGCTTGATCCACTGTCCTGTAAAGTTCCTCTGTGTCGAGATGGCAGAGAAAGACTACACACCAAATCAGGTTTCACACAACAGAAACATCAGTGAGAGAAAAGTAGACAAGCCCTCATCTGACATTCTTTTATTCAACCACCAGATCATTGATTGTAAGATAATGTGTAACAGTTTTTAATTAAAATGTCAAAAAAGCCTATGTTATATATTTTGTTGACTTGTGTTCTTCCATTATCCAAAATGTTCCCAGAGAAATCCCTGGTTTTATTCAAGGTAACAGGACGTTTTCAATTTGGTTTATATCCCATAATTTCCACTTTAACTGTGGCTTTATCCATCTCTGCTGTAGCTTCCAGGCTAAACCACGTAAGACAAAGGAAAAACACACTGTTAGCCAGTTAGCATGTTTTTTCCCTTCCACTGTTTGTGTTGGTCACTCACGATTATTCATTACGTTTGACAAGAATAAAAATCTACTACATGACCTCATCCGTGAACATGATTTGTGCCTGAGCCGGGTCCAGATGATTTTCAATTGCAAAGATGGTGAAGACAAAGAACTCCCACGATGCCACGTTGCTTCACGACATCGTCAAACTAGGTCTTTGGTTAATGTTTTTGATTAAGAGACCCCTAGTGGCCAAAGTTATATATTTTACATATAACGAAGCACGTCCAGAAACTGCAACGTCAGAGTATTCCGATCTGAAGTCGAGCTCATTCACCGGAGCTCTGACATCATTTGTTAAAATTCTTTATGTATTAGAATACGTAGCATACAGATGACGAATGAAAACAATCCTCTCCTTTACTCAGGGATTTTCTATCCCTTGTAGGACAACTCGTTGGTCTTTTAACACACACACACACACCTCCCCTCCCCCTGTCGGCGATGCTAGCGGGACCTTTAGCTCTACGTAGCTCTTCTTCTTTCATCCTCCTCTCCTCTCCCCTCCTTCTGTCAGAAACATTAACGGGGTAGCTCCCTGCCGAGCCGTCGCCCGCCCGCCCCCTCCCTCCCTCCATCTGATGCTCTCCATCCCGCCTCCCACTCTTTCTTTCCTCATCCCTCACTCCGATTTGATTAACATTTCATCAGACACTTGGACGAACCAAGCCTTGACCTGCTCCGTGTCACAGTAGCCCAGAGTAGTTTTATTAACCTCTTATCTCCTGCCTGCACCAAATCACTACCCTCACCAAAGTAGCCGGTTTGAAACAACAACACACCGACATTATTGTCCAATTAATTAATCATGCCGTCGTGTAATTTGAAACATAAGAGAGTATTAGAGATAATTGGAGGCCATTAATGAGTTTTAAACATCGTTTCCCATAAACAATCTCCCTCCCTGCAGCAAAGGCCGTGCTTGTTATGACTTCTCACTTCCTCTGGAGATTGTTGCCTTCACTGAAGAGGAGTAGGTTGCAAATTCTAAAATCTGCCAATGCAAGAAATAGGGAAACTTTAGTTTGGAGTAAAAAAAAGCTTAATTACATTTACTGTGCTCTACATGACTGAAATTCAACATAGGACACCGGAAGATAAAATTATTTATGTACACATTGTGTATATGCCAGCAGGTCTTCTGAGTGATACTGTCATTTGTTTTAGGGTTTGTTTTCAGAATTTATGGTAATGATTTCTCAAAATGTACAGTGAGATCTTTAACGATTTGTTCCTGCAATGTTTATGCCAAAAAATCCTCTCGTATCTGGATTTAATATTTAGAACACAGATCCCAGTACAGCCAGAAAATATTCTGCATACATGTGTTTATTTGTAATATATTCCTGTTCTTTATTTTTAACCTTTGTTAGGGTATAAATCATTAAAATGTGACTGCATGTTTTCTCCATCTCGCCTCTCAGCCGTTTGAGACAGAGATAACCAAACCTCTTAGACAATATCAGCGTCCTTCCACTTAAAGTTGTCAGCAGCCAAATTACAAACCTGAAATCTCTGTAAACAAACATCCATGCACACACACACACATACAGACACACACACACACACCACACACACACACACACACACACACACACACACACTTGTTCCAGTCAAAAGAGCCGGTCTTTGTTTGATCCCCTGTGAGGTTTATCTCTTAAGCCCAAATGTCAACACTTGAAGTCGACAGCCTCAGTTTCCTCCAGTGATCCAGGGACTGTCCACATCTAAAGACCTGAGGAGTTGCAGGTAACAGCAGTTGACCTGGGGCACAACGGAAAGTCAATGGGATCTATGAGATACACTGAGGCACACGAACAGACAGGAGTCTAGTGCTCACTGGACTTTGTGCAGTAATGCAGGAATCAGTGTTTCTGACAACACTTCAAGTTTGTCATTTATTCCCTTTTTACTGGGATAATAACATGGTAATAACTCGAGTCTCACCTCTTTCCTGGTCTGGAGCAGGTTAACTAACCAAAACCTGTAACCAGACCAATTAAAGAGCAATTAGATCCCTGGAAGATGGGTCATAATTACTTTATCCAAACAGGGACAAATAATAAAGAGCAACAGACATTTTCATAGATGTGTTGAATCATTTTGCTGTTTCAAACTCTCCTCATGTCGACTCTGCTTCCTAAACTTTAATCCTGATGCTTTTACTCTTTCTCTCTTTACTCTTCAGCTCAAAGCAACTCGAGGAGAAATACAAAATAAACCCTTGTGATTTCTTTCACTGGAAAAATTCCAACGATTCTAGCTGAACATTTCAGGCAGATTGACCTCATCAGACCTAAACTACTTCTCTCACCCACTTCATCTTCACCAGCAACAGATATTATGAAAATTTTTGAGCTGCATCATATATTCGTACTAGTTTTTTTTCTCATCAGACAAAAGAGCATAAATACTCACTCAGTAAATAAATCAGAAATGATCTCAAGGGTTTCTTGTACATTCCAGTTATATCATTATATTATATGACATGAAAATAATTGCTAAGTGAGTAAGATTAAATTAAATATAACTTCACCTGCTCACATCAGTGTCTCTTCTCATATTGTATTAAGTTCTTTATCCATAGTTCTGATGATGTGGATCCACCTCATCCACATGCACCTACTCAGAGCCAGATGGGAAAACTCGGGTTTAACTGTACTGGTTGATCACCAGCTTCATGGATAATCCAGGACAGCCAGTGTTAGCATTAGCGAAGCCAGATAACAACCAGATGTTATGGGTGTGTTGGCCTCGCTTCCTATGATGATGTCATGCAAAATGCTATTATCTGACAACTGAAAAGAGAGGAAGAGGATGAGGGACGACAACCACGGTCACTTCACCTTCATGTGTTTCTCTTTTTGCCTCTGCAGTCATCAACATGTGACATGAAGTCAGTGGTGCCCCCAGTTGATGCCTCTGGAAGTTCGCCATGTTAGTGTACACTCTGGGTTCACCATATTTACAGTGAGAGGAGCAGTTATAGTTTTTGCAACCTTCTTCATCTGTCCCTGATCCCTGCCGATCTCCAGCTTCCATCTTGTTCCTGTGTTTTGCTTCCATCAGTGATGCCACCTTCTTTGTGCTGGTCGCTGCTCGGTACACATGGACCTGCAGTATTTTTAGAGACTGTGTACATTATCATCGATACAGAAATAAGAATACGGGAAAAAGAGTGAGTGTGTGTGTGTGTTTATTTGTATGTGTGTGTGTGTGCTTGCGTGCATGTGTGTATATGTGTGGAGAAGTAATTTCCTGGTTATGAATAGGATGATTTGGCAGTGATTAATGATTTAAGGATGTGTCTGTGTGTGTGTTTGTGTGTGTTTGTGTGTGTGTGTGTGTTGGTTACAATAGTGTGGCTATTGTTATTTGATCAGAATAAATTAGTCATACATGTAGACTTTTTCAAGAACACACACACACATACACACACACGCACACACACACACACACACACACACACACACACACACACACACACACACACACACATACACACACAAACACACACACACCACACACACACACTCAGACTTGCATGCAAACAGACCAGCATGGAAATGCTCCACATGTCCCTCTAGTGTCTACAAGGTAAAATACACAAAAAACATGTGCACACACATTAATGCACAAAAGGCATATAAGATTATTATATTGTTTTAATACATTAGTTTATGTAAGCATAACATTTTACAGTCAGGGACGTGTGTGTGTGTGTGTGTGTGTTTGTGTGTGTGTTTGTGTGTGTCTGTGTGTGGGTGTATCTGTATGTGTGTCTGTATGAGAATCAGATAAATCCAGAATTGAAAGTTTGGTTGAGGATTAGTCGAAACTGTGCTGGTGTAAGCGTGACATTGTCGTATGGTTCTGATGTGACTTTCAACATCTAAATCTACAAAGTGTACAGACCTGTAGCTCCAACACCTGACACCCCCACTCCTTATCTGTCTTCAGGCCTCTGTGCTGTCCGTTTTTATTCGGTGACTTAATTGTGTAGAAACGGTGGAGTCTTTTTGAGTTTGAACTTTTTGACCCGTCTGTTACAATCTCCTTCTGTGTCCCTCGTTACCTTTCCTTATGGCCCCTATATGTCTCTCTCTCTCTCTCTCTCTCTCTCTCTCTCTCTCTCTCTCTCTCTCTCTCTCTCTCTCTCTCTCTCTCTCTCTCTCTCTCTCTCTCTCTCTCCCCCCCCCTCTCTCTCCATATAGGTTAATCATTCCAGCAGTGCTTTAATGCCAGAGGAGGTCTTATCAGTGTCTGTGTCATTTTATAACCTGACCCACCCCCACTTGTCCTCTCTCATCTTCTGACTCCACCCACAACACTGCCTGCAAGTAACTGCCTGCCTCAACCAATCATAGCCCAATCACAGTGTGTGTGTGTATGTGTGTGTGTGTGTGTGTGTGTGTATTCATTTTTATGTAAAACAGCTGCAGGTTATGATGCACTTCAAAACTTTTATTCCCATTGGATAAGTGATGTCATTGCCAACGTTGTCTTATCATATGAACTTTGAGAAAGCAAATATCATGGCAATAACTGCAATTACATCTAGTAAGAGGAAAACCTATAAAACACAGTTTATGCTTTATGACTCTCTGGACTCTGACAATGTAACAAAACATTTAATTTCTTGATTATGACCATTTATACTGATACTGAGCATTTGGTTTAACTCTTTTATCCCACTGGGTTTTAAATCATCTGATCTAATCGCCCTGACTTCAAGTTTTACTAGATCAGGTACGAGAGAGTGACAGAAAAAGTCTGAAAAAGAGCAGAGAGTAAAAAGTAATATTTCACTTGCAGAAGAAGAGACAATATGTTGAGGAATTTCTTAAATTGTGTAAAATGGATACAGAGTCTTAATGTTAAGGTTCATAAAATGTAATTCTCACTCATAATCTCAGTTTGACTACTGTGTGTGTGTGTGTGTGTGTGTGTGTGTGTGTGTGTGTGTGTGTGTGTGTGTGTGTGTGTGTGTGTGTGTGTGTGTGTCCTCTATGACCCTTCTGGTGTGTCTGTTGGTCCGCCCCGTTACTTTCCCACTTCTCTCCCTCTGCTCCTCAGACCCCCAGCATGCTGCAGCCTGTTGGAGCAGGGGGAGTCATTACTATAGAAACGGAGCCGACACATATAGTCTTTGTGTATTAATTTGGAAGTGGCTAAATAGCCCGAGTCTGATGTCAGGACACTAATTGATCCCTGCTCAGCCAATTACTGATAATAATTCAGAGGCACTGATATAATTTATTGCGTGAAGGGGGAGATTTGATCCGAAAATAAAGGCCAGTCCAAGCCCGAGGCCGGAGCTGCTCACGTGTTCCCAAATCTGATCAAAAAGCCCCCAAATCAAATATGACACATGGGTTATTTTACATTTTTTATATATATATGTTTGCTATGGGTGTCATGCAGGATTTAGTATGCCCTGTGTAAGAAAGAAAGAAACAAAGAAAGAAACAAAGAGAGAAAGAAAGAAAAGGCTATAACATTTAATCTGAATATATTTCAAGACATTTTAATGATCAGGGATGATGATAATTGAGTTTCAGTCGATGACCACAGGGGCAGAGCGCGATGCTAAAATTGAATAATTAAATAACATAATGCAATATATGCACCACATAGATAAAGATAAAGAGTTTAATTAAAATGATATATAAAATGAACTTAACGCTAAAAAAAAGCGTGCATACCGGTGCGCGCGTGTGCTCGTGGAGTCTCTGCTCTCACGTGCCGCTGCTGCATCTCCATCTCCTGATTTCCTCTGCGCTGTCTCCGCTTTTTAAAGTCCGTCATTAACGAGGTTTTAACAGCTGAGATTGTCGGAGATGTGGAGCTCGGGAGGCTCTGAGGCGATGTGTCCCGGGCTCCTCCCCTGATTGGATCCGTGAGGGATGATGTCAGACGACCGCATGCGCCCCGGATTGGTGCGAGCGGAGTAAACAAAGCCGCGAGGAGGAGGAGGAGGAGGAGGAGAGGTCTCCACATCTCCAGACAGTCGGACCGACACACCGAATCCGACTTTTACGCACGGGAGAGGGCGGCCCTGGCTGCGCGTACTCGTCTGCAAAAGGCTGAAAGTTGCACTGACAGTCCCACTTTGATGGTTGACGCGCTATTACAGACTTTTGGAAGAGCTACAGGGGGAAACTCACCTTCGTCTTTTACTCCGGACACTGCGCAGTTTCCTCGTTTTGATTGAGAGACCTATCCTTTAACCGAGCGCGCGCAGCTGCTCTTTAATAAGTAGGCTTTTGAGGGGAAGCACGCCCATGTGCTCGGCTCTATTACTGCGAGTTTTTTTTATTTGCCTTTCTCTTGTTTAATGCGCAAATGCAATTATGAGAAAGTGAATTAGTGAAGTTGACGCACACCAGCTATGCAGCCCGGCCGCTTGGAGACGGTCCTTTGAATCAGGCTTCGTGTATTCGGAGCATTTAGTCCGGGGACAGACAAGAGACAGCCAGTTCGAAATAGACCGCGACAGAAGACATCTGGGTCCCTGTGACGGGTGTTTGGGAACGCGTGCCTCTTCGCTGTCCCAGGTGTCCCGCCGACCGGCGCGGAGTCTACAGCTCGGGCCGGCAGCGCTGACATGCTGCCCAAAGCCGAGACTGAATCCCTGGGACTCTCTCGATCGTATGGAGAACACGGGCACATGCCAAGGATTTTGCAAGGTAAGAACTGGTCATTGGTTTGAATCTCCTTAGACCGCAGGACGCGCAAGCTTCTGCCACATGTGGTGTACTCACGGTGCGTTGTCAGCGTGGAGGCGCGTAACTCGGTGCCACTTAAACTTCTGTCCGCGCTGAGATCCACTAGATTTTTTTTGCGTAAAATATTGACCACTGTTACCAACACAGACGATTATTCTATATTGAATGTGTTATATTTTTATTTTAGGTCCTTGTTTCACTGAGATTAAAAAAATGGGTCTGCTCTGGTTTGAACTATCTGCTCTGATTTGAAGATGAAGTCTGCAGATTCACTTTTCAAACCTCGGGCCCGTGATCAAATAATGAGTATTGCCAGTTGTAATGTAATTCGTGCTCGAAGTGTGTGTGTGTGTGTGTGTGTGTCAGGCGCAATTAAAACACTTAGAAGCTGAGAAGTCGATTTCATTTAGTCACATATTTATAATGATCCATTTCTCTCGGTCTCCACAGAGCTGACTCAACATTTATCTTTATTTCTGGAGCAGTTAAAGCAACTTGTTGCCAATTTATTAAAAAAGAAAAAAGAACCATAAAACGTCAAAGGTTTGCCCCCTGCCAACATATTTGACCTCGGGTCAGCTAACTTTAGTCCAACCAGCCTAAAAATTCTGGTTTAATTTACTCAATAGACGTTGTAAAAAAAAACATTAAATATTGCAACTACTTGTGTCACAAATAAATCCAGACTGATTTGTTGGGTTTTCAAGAATTTTCTGTTCTCTGCAAATTATTAAATTCTGGCCTGTAGAAATCTTGCAATTTCTTAACCAGGTAGACAAAAATTTAAAAGAGGCATAAAATCAGGTTTTTTTAAGATCTTTATTTTTATTTGATTATCTGTGTAGATTTTTTTTTACATCTAATTATAAATGTTAAACACTGCGGGCAGAATTGCTTTAGATCTTTAAATGTGCGGTTTGTGAATGTGCAGCTTTGATTCAGAAATTGTCTTTTTACTTTTTTTTTACAGATTGGTCACATGCATTCAAAATTCCCTGTGGCATTAATTAAAATATAATATATTTGTTCTCAATGTCTTTCTACCAAGCAGCCACGATTAAGAGCAGAGCTCGCTGACTCCTCAGTCAGGACAAACAGCCCCAGTGCCCTCGTGTCATTCCACAGCTTCGAACCCGACAGTCAATTAAGCGCGCGTCCTGGTTTATGAGCCGCTGATAAAGCGCACACACTCACAGGTCGAGGAGTGGAGCGGAGCGCCCTGCTATCTGCGCGTAAACACAGCGGGAGAGAAAACAAAGGTAGCTCGGGATGAGGGAGGATTTTTCTCGTGGAGTCGCTTCCGAGGTGTTTAAAGGGGGAGAGCGCAGGAGCAAGTGGCGTCGAGTTGAGAGGCAGCAGGTGAGAGACCGAGCCGCGTGTTTCTGCATCTCTAAAACCTGCGCGTATCCGTCTGTGGAGCAAGGATGCACCACTCTCGTTAAGCAACAACTTTACCGTAAATATAGGTTTACCATCTGGGATATATTGCAACATAACCCGGCATCTAATGTCGTTATAACTCCTTTAAAATCCCAAGCCTATTACGCACAGAGTTTAGAGTTTTATAAGTTATATGGATGAAACCTTTTTACTGAAGACAATTGTGGCCTGAGGATCATTCCCAACTGGATGTACTATATAATCGTTATATTTACCACGGCCTCATCCATTGCACATCCACAACCGATATATCCCGATCATGTTTATATTCTTTATTAAAATTCGTCCAAACCTGCAGCGGTCGAGCGTCACGAGAACAGGCCCCTTGCAAAAAACCATATCCCCCCTTTTTGCGCTTTTTACGCGGCACAAAGTTCGGAAAACGGAGCTCAGGCTTTTTCAGGCTTCTGTGGGGAAGGAGTCGGCAGCTCGCTGGAACTTGTTGCTTCAGCTGGAAATATGCAGCGCGGATCCCAGCAGGGCAACACGTTCACAAACCAGAAATCATGTCTAATTAAAAGGTCTCAGTGAGCAGAGGAGTGGATTTTTGAAGTAGCGAGTGTGTGAGTCTGCGTGTGTGTGTGTGTGTGTGTGTGTGTGTGTGAGAGGCCTTGGAAAGCAGTGCAGTTGACAAAATATTTCCACTTTTACGGCCACATCCACTGAGGCTTTCCTGTTTGATCCTCGCAGCTTTTTTTTTATGATTGGAGCCATAAATGCTTTTGTAAGTGTTGTAAATGTCAGGTTGACTGTTCGCTCGGACTGTCACGCGCACTCTTATCAATGCAACTATTTCTAATACACGAGGCAAAGAGGTGGAGAGCGATACTGGGGAGAACACAGTCGTTTACCTGCTGTTTCACAGTTCATGATATCAATGTGCGAAATAGGCAAATATTGCGCAATATTAGTCATTTTTAAATATATTTAAAATTTAAATAATCACTAAAATAGAAAAATCCCATTTGTGGCTATTTGCTCTTCAATTTTGAATAAATGCTTTTGAAACAAGAACAAAACATCAACGGACTTTATTTTTATTTTTTCCAGCTCACGCACGACGTCGCATTTAAATCTATCTCAACATTATAAAGCGTAAAATAAACTCAACCTATGTCTCCCCGTGGTGTTGCGGGTGATTCTCTGAGATGCAAACTGATGCTGGTTGAAGTTTGAACCGTTTTTTGTTTTTTTTTCTTCCTCCTCGCCTGCAGAGATGAGGTCTTTATTTGTGTGTGTGTCTTCATTTGTCTGTGGGCGGTAACATGTTCTCCTCCAATCCTTAACTCTAATATCTCTCCATTTCCCCCAGCGCTTCCACGACTTAGACGCATGCATATTTATGAGGCTCGCTTTCATGAGCCTTTTTAAAAAAAAACATACATTTTTCTATCTCTTTTTCTTTTCTGCTCGTGTCCGCAACGACTGCAGCCTCGCAGGGAACAAGGAGAAATAAACGGTTGCGTCTTTTAGAGTCCAAACATCCACTGTTTCAGTCTGTTCCCCATCCTTTAATTAAACATTCGAAAAGTTACAAGTACATCGTATTGAGTTTCGTCTCCATGCTTCCAGTGCTTCCAGTGCTTCATCTTGATGGATTTTTTGTGGAAAATACTGAAATAGACTCTCTCTCTCTCTCTCTCTCTCTCTCTCTCTCTCTCTCTCTCTCTCTCTCTCTCTCTCTCTCTCTCTCTCTCTCTCTCTCTCTCTCTCTCTCTCTCTCTCTCTCTGTGTGTGTGTGCGTGTGTCTCCTCCGCAGCACCCCATATAAAAATGATGGACTACTCGTATGACGAAGACTTGGACGAGATGTGTCCCGTTTGCGGAGACAAAGTTTCTGGGTACCACTACGGACTCCTGACCTGCGAGAGCTGCAAGGTGAGTGCCAAAGTGTGTGTCCGTGGCGTCGTGCGCAGGAAAGGTGACCTTCCCCAAATCTGCTTTTTACGCACACAAAATATTCCTTTGGTCAAAACTGTGTCGAGCTTTGATGCCACAGTTAGAAATCGGCTAATTAATAGTGATTATAAACTTTCTGCATTGCAACAAAGACTCTAAGTATGAGTGTGTGTGTGGCTTGAGATGGTTTGATTGCATTATTAAGTGTGTTTGCATAAATATGGAAGATGGATCAAGATAAAAACACTTTCAGGCATAGCTGTTTACTTCAAATGTAATACTTTGCCTTGCATGTTGCAGGCTCGTCCCCATGTGGGTTGGACAAATGTAAAATACAATCCATACACGGTGCTGTAGGAGCAATTATGTATTTCTATAAAGTTGCCTTGCTACAGTGTGTTAACGCTTTCCATTAATCTGTGGAGATGCCTTTTTCTGCATTTGAAGTTATGCAGACAGAGCTGTTTCTCCTCTAGTGCCTTGCAACAAGTGTGTCAGTCAGTGGAGCTTCAGGGCCTCAGCGGTCACATCACAATACAGGAAAAGCAGCAGAGAAGAGGCCGAGGGTCAGATGCTGTTGTGACAGTTGATCCAACAAACCTTTCCGGAGAGTGTCAGAGGATTTTGTGGTGGAGGGCTTTGGAAATGCAACAGGAGTTCAAAACGAATGCACTGGGGTTTTGTCCCTTTTTTTTTGTTGAAAACCACCGAACAGAGGAGGCAGGGAGAAGGAGGAGGAGGAGGAGGAGGAGGAGGAGGAGGAGGAGGAGGAGGAGGGTTTAACCCAGAAAGCAAAGTACACAATCGTAATGAATGTGTTTGTACAAGCCCGTGTCCCACTGTCTGAAGCGCTCAACACGAGTTCATTAAGATCACAGCGGCATTGTGTGGTTGGAAAACATTTTCATACACATGTTAATAATGAGGGCTACTGTAAAAGCAAACTGTAGCCGCCATTAATTTGAGCTCCATCAACAAGCTGTTTGTCTCTTTCTGCCTGTTTCCACAGAGCAGCTCAACACCGAGCTAACAGGCATCGCCTCAAGTTCTTGCTTCAGCCCAGTAAAGCTGTCAGCACAAAATTAAGCTAAGACAAATGTCTCTGTGTTAACACTGTTCAGTGCAAAAAAAAATTGCAGCTCGCAGTATTGATGCGGCGGCACACATTTCCTGCCTATGTGGTCATTATTCAAAGCAGATGTTATAGATTGATCCTATATTATGACCTTGAGTTGCTAAGCACTTGCTTGAAGGGAGACGTCGGCGGCATCTCTGCTGCTTTTCAGCCTCGGTTTCAGGCTTGTGCTGGACGAGCAATCTGCAAACACACTTCCCAGTTAGGCTGAAACCCTCAGCTGTGTGTGTGCGTGTGTGTGTCGGTGTGTGTGCAGGATGTAGATGAAGAAGTCTGTGATACAGCGGTGCAGCCTATGTCCTCGCTGAAACATTAATAATGCTGATACCTGAAGCCGGCCATTGATTATCTCTAAAATGCAGGCAGTCTCTTCAGTAAAAGTGTGATCATCAGGGTTGAGGTGATGAATCAGTGTGCTGACAGGTCACAGGCGGCTTTTGGGGCATTAAATACTCACTGTCAGCCGGGCGCTGAGATCTGTCTCCACTGTGGGGAACTTTCCTCCCTGTTCTCTTCTCCACAAAAAAAAGAAAAAGAAAAAAGTACACAAATTAAAGAAATAGAAAACAATCACATTTTAGTTGTTATTTTCTATTCAAATTAAAATAACAGTTTTAGTTTTTTTCATGCCAGTGTAAGCTTCACATTTCAGGGCTTTGTGGTATGAAACAAACACACACACACACACACACACGCACACATAGACACACACACCTCAGAGAATAGAAGAAGTGAATCTTAAATATTCCCTACTTCAGCCCCTCGTAATACTACCACCTCCCCAAACACACACACACACACACACGCAGACACACACACACACACACACACACACACACACACGCACACACACCCACACACACATGTACACACACACGTCCCCTTTTATTCACACAGGCAGCGTTGGTTCATAAGCACCAGCGCACACAGAACAAACATTGAACCACATCATACCTGTTAGTTTAACAACAACAAGCCAAAAAGGGCTGCATGGTCCTCACTGTAAAACACACACACACACACACACACACAAACACACGCACACACACACACCCACACACACACATTTACAGACAGGCCTCATCCTGGCACGCTTCCTTTATGGGAGAATTTAATCCTAAAATACTGACATTACAAGCAACTTGTTGGAAGGTCAGAGCCACCGTGCCCATGTAGACATCTCCAAAATATATTTGTGTGGTGCAGGAATACAAGAAAAATAAATGGGACGAAAGCAAACGGAGGTCAGAGGATTGTTGTTGAATTCGGAGCCCACATTTGAGTGAATCAAGCAGGTGCAGGAGGCAGGGATCGGAGGAGATACAGGGATCGTGCTGGTTCTAGTCTTCCTGCTCCTCCGTTGGACTCGGTGCTGACATGTTGTAAAAAGCTGCTTCCTGGTTGTTGATTTTCCTGGTTGTGCCAAGGTCGCCAACGTCCAGTTCTAACTCCGATAATTCACCCAGTTAACACGGACGTTACTTTGCTAGAATGCATTGTAAACTCGACAGCGTGGTTTCACAGTTTATGTTAATTAGTGGCTTTTTTCTTCTGGCAAAACTCGCTCGCAGAAAAATCCCTCTCCACATGAAAAGGAGCCTTGACGAGTGTCTTTTCTCGGTTTGAACTGCAGGTCGAGTCAGCTTTTCACCGAGACGCTGTCCGCCTCATCTCCACCAGTGATATTGTGTGTTTCAAAAAATAAAAAGAAGCATGGTTTGATCCAGTTTGCTTCAGATATTTCTGAGCTGTATATTCTAGACGCTGTGTGCTAAGTGGAAAATTGGAGAGAAAGTTCTCTGTGAAGGATGGATTTTTCCAGCTCTAGAGGGGTCGATAATCCAAAACTGAGAGCATTTTTTGGGGCGACTAATAAGGCAGGGCAGATTGTCAATTAGATTTTGTGTTTGGTGAGATATTGACAGCAAGCACGTTCCCCCCTTTTTTTTTGCACGTTTTAACTTTTTTTAAAGAGCAGGTTTAAAGATTCTCCTCCTTGGTTATGGATCTGGAATACGTTAATACTATCTTCCCTCCGTTTGATTTTTCCCTGCTGCTGCCAATAATTAATTCCACTTTCGCAGGTATGAATATCTGTAATCCCGGAACTGTGAATTATGGATATAATTTATTGGATTTTGTTGGACTCCTGTGCTCATATTTTTCAATAATTAAGTGTAGAGTTGAAAAGATGCTTTCCCCATAAGTTTTAGTCTTTACATGAATAGAGGATCTTGAATAGGATTGTAAATTTGACAGGACTCAAATTAAAGTAAAGCAGGTATGTAGAGAATATTTTTGGGGGATATTTTACAGAGCTTTAAAATATGTAACTATGCTATCATTTTAGGTATATAAATAATTTCCTTATGTGACTTAAACAGTAAAGTGGCTGTTCCAATTACTGTGTTTGTTTCAACTTAAAAACGGGAGTGTATTCATGCTTGTGATCCCTCTGTGTGTGTCTGTGTGTGTGTGTCTGTGTGGGTGTGGGTGTCTGTGTGTGTGGGCCTGTGTGTGTGTGAGAGAGAGAGAGAGCCTGTCCCTCTCCATCTGTCTGGGAGTGTGAATGGGCCAATTACCATCGCATTGCAGGGGTCAAGCAGGTTGACGTCTTAATTGGTTCTCTCCGCAGGGCTTCTTCAAGCGCACCGTCCAGAACAACAAGCGCTACACATGTATAGAGAACCAGAGCTGCCAGATTGACAAGACCCAGAGGAAGCGCTGCCCGTACTGCCGCTTCCAGAAGTGCCTCACCGTTGGCATGAAGCTCGAAGGTACAGCAACATGTTTTTTTCTGCTTTTTCATCTCAGGTGTCTGGTTTATGGCAGACGGACTCGAGTTTTGGTTGGTGTGGGTTTGCGACTGTCATTAAGTGTTGGATACAAAGTTGATGGTTGTTTTGCCTAGAAGAGAAAGTGTATTAATGTGAAAACAACCAGTTAAACAGTAGCTCGCCACTGGGATTTCAACATCTTGCTCAAGGGCTTTCGAACGGTACAGAAAGTTGTTCTGATTATTAAGTATTATATGAAATATGAAGTTCCATAAGACATTAGTATCAAGTAGTCTCTGCTTGAATTAAAGTAACCAAAGTGCGATAGAAAAATATTCAATTAGAAATCAAAGTTTTTCTGTCACTTAAGTAAAAGTACAAATTATCAATGGACTTAAAGTATTGAAATTAAGATGTAATGCAGAAATGTAAGAAATACACCAGGGTACATTAGTTTTAGTATGATGCTATTGGTCAAGCAGTTTGTTGCTATTTTATGTACTGTCTGGTAGTTTAATGTGTAAAGTAAGTAGTAACTACGGCGATCAAATTATAATAGTGTAGTAAAAAGTAAAATATATACATGCAGTACTTAGTTA
Source organism: Pseudopleuronectes americanus (assembly GCA_038501795.1). Taxonomy (NCBI): domain Eukaryota; kingdom Metazoa; phylum Chordata; class Actinopteri; order Pleuronectiformes; family Pleuronectidae; genus Pseudopleuronectes; species Pseudopleuronectes americanus. Next base: position 16,852,093 of record CM076724.1, read on the forward strand.
CAGGCTATGAGTGGTTCTAACACGTTGTTTTTTTGGCGTCTACACCATCGTGTGCACACACGCAGCCTCCAGGCTCACTTCCTGTTTAAGGGTTTGAAAATTATATATTACTCTGGGAGACTATTTATCTTGTTACAGTGCACATATCGTACTAGTTTCACAGTAAACACCACTCACTCAAAACACCACCAGAAACTCACAGGACAGTGTTATTGCTTCATGGGTGCTGCATCATATAGACTTTATATATATTCATATGTGTGTGTATTTGAAGATGTAATGCCTGCTTGCGATTACTGGTTTGTGAAAGTTGGAAAGGAAAAAAACGTATAAAGCGGGTCAGCTTAAATTGGAGGTTGCTGCCTCTGGACTTCCGCGGACGTGTTTTATAAAGTTCTGGTGAAATGGCAGCTCCAGTCTTTTTCCATTAATCCCCAATTGGTCGGTTCATCACAGCACATTAACTCTCTTCGGAAAATATTCTTCCGCGATCAATTTGCATGTGAGAAGTTTCCCTCTGCATTGAGATACCCGCCATTTAAAAAAAAAGGGGGGCGAATACCTGCTTTGACAAAATGATTGCTTGTAAGAGAGTATATTATATTTATTTAAACATTTAACAATGAACATCTCAGTCATTTCTCTTCTCCTGAATGTAAACCGTATGAAGAGAAACCTTTCATTTCAACCGGAGCGTTGAAATCCCGCATTGCTTATTAGTATTTGAGATGGGGTCAGGGGGAGTTGTGGGGGTATCTGGTAGCTGCTGTACACTTAAATTTTGCCAGACAGAGTAATAGATAAAATATTAAACTTGGCAGCGGGGGGAGAATGGTAATGATGATACTTTTGGCCGGCCGCTTCGAGGCCTCTTTGTTGAAGTTGAACGCGGCTCAGAAGCTTGTTTAAAACGCGGGTTATCCAGTAGTGACAGGGTGGCAGGGCAAGAAATGCTCCTCAGTGTTCAAAGATAATATTTAAAATCAACTATTTTTTCCACACATTAGTTGACAGGCTTTTACTCTGAAATCACATGAATAACTTGACCTGAAGGTCGTCTTTCAGTGACTATTTAAAAGCCGGAGTAATAGCTGCTATTTTGACATCCAGGAGGTTAAGATTTAAAAAATGCTGCATATTTTGTATCTTTTGCAGCCTTTTAATAAGGTGTTATGATATTCATAAGCTTTTCTGTGATCAAATTCCTCACACATTTGTATTTTGAAACAAAATTTAAATTCCCTCTGCCACTGAAATGCTCACATCTAATTGAGAAAACTTAATACGTTAAAGAATTAAGACCCTGAGAGGATGAGAGTGAAGACAGCCTAACTAAAACCCTTCCAGAGGCTTCTCCCTCTACCTGCCATGAGCCGTGTAATTAATTGCTGTTAATTGTGAATGGCCGCTGGGCAGAAAGTCCCGGCCTGTCACTTTCCAGCTGACACAGGGGGGCAGGGGAGGTGGGGGGGGGGTTGATTTGTTTTGCCGGTGGTAGCTCTGCAGCTCGGGGCAAGACGGGCCCTGCAGCGCTCTGTCGGGGGCCAGACGCTCCGGTGGGCGACTCCTGCCACGAGCAGTGAAGACCTCCCAGACAGAGAGTGTGACACCGCTCGCCACACACACACACACACACACCATACATACAGCTCCCCCTGTGGTACACACATCCATGTATTCATGAGACGCCCAGAGAAGGTGTTCAGGAGGCCAACGGGGGAAGAGGGAGAAGATGTTCGATCTGAAAAATGAAAAACTACAAAAAACCAGTGTGTAGAATAGCTGTGAAAGAGAGGATGGGAGATTTGGGGGGTTCATGGGCTTTGTTATTGCAATCTTCTCATTCCATTACGCAGCAGCTTGCAGCAACATGTGAACTCCGGCTATCGAGTGGAAACCAAATGTGGTTCAGAAAAATGTGGTGGAAACTCTGGAGTTGACTCCAACTGTCATCTCTGTCAGTGTTTCTGTTTACCTTTGCCTCTCTGGGGTTGTTCCATGTCTTTCCTGTTTGTTGATGAGTTTGCCAACCAATGTGGAGTTTGATGTTTGCTGTGAGCGGGGCAGCGGCAAAGGAATCTGTGTGTTTGTGTGTGTTAGTGTGTGTGTGTGTGTGTGTGTGTGTGTGTGTGTGTGTGTGTGTGTGTGTGTGGGCGTGTCGTGTGTGTGCACGCTGGCAACGCTTTCAAGTTGAGACGAGGTGAAAAGGTTGACGGGAACATATCAGAGTGACATAAACAGGGACGTGACGTGTCCATCTATCAGAGATGAGCTGTCTCATCTACAGCTGATAACCAATCACACCACAGTATTGTTAAACCTCAGCGGTGCCTTGACTTTGCAGGAGGCAGGATTAAAGCTTTATTATTTCATTCAGCACTGTTTGCCTCTGCCACAGGTTGAACTGCTGACCCAGTGAGCAGCAGTCATGATACTTGTTTTTTCAGAGTAAAAGTCCTTCTTTCAGTCCTTTGACATTGAAGAGCTAAGGTGTGTAGGTACAACCTAAAATATCTTTAACCAACAGTCGCTAATATTTGTCAATCCAATTTTTTACAAATCCTATTATTACCTTCGCCAAGGAGGTAACGTTTTCAATCCTGGCCGTTGGCTGGTTTGTTGTTAAGTCAGAATTTTTTTTCAGATAACCATGAAGGATAGGACATGGGCAAGGGAAGCATCCATTAAATACTGGTGTAGATCGGGTCGGGAGTGTATCCAGGATTTTTACTTTCTTTAACATTGCGTGATTGGGCACCTTTCAACCTTATTGTGAATTTCTAAAGAAATAATACAAATATCTTGAAGACAAAGATCTGACATCTCTATGGAACTGTTATCCATGAGCATGTGGAATTTGGTGCGGCCAGACTTTTGGGCCTTGGTGCCTTTATGTCTTTAAAATCTTAAATTTGTATCTGTTAATTCATCCTTCACACACTCCCTGTCACATACAAACCCAGTGATGACGGAGCACTGCAGCGACGCTCTGGTCTAACCACGCTCAGCACAAACGGCCACATGCTGTAGAGCTCCTGACTTGTTGGTATTCACTGTAGCTCCTCAGCCAGTGTTGACTCAATGAGAAAAGTGGGGAGAGATAAAAAAAGAAGCCTCTTCCCATTTAGCTTCGACCCATTAGCACGTTATTCTCTAAAGCTGATGAAGCATTCAGTGTCTGAACAGCTCCCCCTGGTATGATTCTCCCTTTTTATGCTCGCCAGAAGTTGCCCTGCATCATATGCTTCACTGAGCCGCCTAATGTTTCCTTCCACCGTGCATCATCTTAAAGACGGAGCGCAGCAGCAGCATGTGGGATCGTGGAATAAGCAGTTTCCACTGTACAGGGCAGTAAGAGGTACTTTAGACAGTTATGAAGAAGTCTCTATTTGAAAACACACAAAAAAAGGTACAGAATACCAGAAAATGATGCACAATTCAGACTGGAGGTGCTGGGGATCAAACCAGTGACCTTCTTAGGTCAGTGGAGCCTCTCTACCTTCTGAGCCACAGCCGCCCAACCTCAACTCACCTGATCTCGAGGACCAATCAGCCCTGTTTCTTGCTTTAAACCAGATATTACAGCACATAGATTTAGAGTCGACACTACTCTGCCTCTGATTTCTCTTTTTCTTTAACTCTAACTGGACGTTTCCCATATTTGACTGAACAGACTCACACCGGCTCAAATCTAAATTAATTTACTCCTACAAATGTAAACCCACTACAGCGCAGTGACCTGAAATTAGCGCCACCACCCAAGTGTTTTTATAGTGCCCCTCATCCTCTCTCTCCCTCTGCCTCCGCTTTTTATTTCTTCCCTGTCTCCAGCCCTCTCTCTCTGATTTGTCTTCCATCAGCCTCCCAGTAACCTGGGCTGGAAGCCGGGGAGCTGTCCCATTACTTATGCATAGGTATCATAGGTATTCATGTGTGTGCATGGGATAGGGCGCATCCGGAGCAGGGGCCGGGGCCCCGACATGACAAACAGGGTGTCAGCAAGACTCCGCGAGACCCATTAATATGCCGGCGGTCGACAGGGATCCTCACCTACGCACGCTTAATATTCCTGTATATTAAACAACCATAAATCAGAGGATATAAGCGCTGAGGGCTCTGAGTGTGTGTGTGTGTGTGTGTGTGATGTGTTTGAGTGTGTTAGGGGTTACGTGTAGGTGTGTGCAGATAAAGTGTGTGTGTAAACAGTACAGTGCGTGCGGCCTGTGTTTGAGATGGTGTGTGTGAGGCGGATGTGTGCTCAAATATGTGTATTTTAGTGGATGTGCTTGTAGACGGTAAGTCAGGGAGATTCAGAGGATGGCAGCATCAGCCTTTTAGTCCCTCGGGCCAGATTCAGCCCCAAAGCCTCACTGTTCACCCACAATGTCTCTTCACTCTCATCCTATTCATACGCACAAAGTTAAAATATATATAAACGGGAGAAAAGGACGTTTCTTGGATGTGACATTTTCACCGTATCTTAGTTTTCCTCTCACGTCATGCTCTCACAATATTTTCAGCAGAACAACCATTTTCGAATCAATACTTTAAAACAGTAAACTGTGTGTGCAGCTTTGTTTCATAGCCTAGTTGAGGGTTTGTCACATCAGCTCAATCCCTGCAGCATCCAAACCATTAACATCTCTCCAGCTCACACACACAGACACACTCACTCACACATACAAACACACAGACACACACAAACCTTCTTCCTTAACACAAATGCTTACACTGTCCTCATCCCCTCCCCCTTCCATATTAATCTGTGTTACACGCATGCAAATCACCTTGTTTAATTACAGACAAAGAATCTGTGCATGTGTGCGTGTGTGTGTGTGTGTGTTTGTTTGTGTAATGGTGGGGAGACCTGTACCCCATCTCCTACGCCAGCTCTGGATATTCATGATGTGATGTTGGTCCCTGGGTCCGAGGCAGGCGAGCGAGCAGGCAGTCAGGGCTTCATTTTGTTTTCCCAGCAGAGCTAACTATTAGTTTCTCAGCTCATTAATTACGCTGTTGTGGAGAAATCATTAATAGTTAAAGTTGCCCCACAATAATGTTTAATGGATACATGTGATGGGGCTCCGGATTTTTTTTTCTTTCTTGGATATGCGATACATTTTTTAACGGCCGTGATAATCCCTGAGCCTGGTTGATTGGGCACTGGAGTTGACCTCAAGCATGTTGGGAAGTGTGTGCGTGTGTGTGTGTGTGTGTGTGTGTGTGTGTGTGTGTGTGTGTGTGTCTACAGTGGCAGGAGTGTCTGGCCTGCCCCCTTCCCTCCGTACGTTGCGTTCCATGTTACCCAGTGTGTGTTTGCATGTGTGTGTTGTATGAGAGAGTCAGCATGTGTGTGTGCGTGTGTGTCTGTGTGTGTGTGTTAGTGTGTGTGTGTGTGTGCCTCCCCTCTTGGCTGCTCTCGCTCAGATCAGTGACAGACACTTTTGTGACGGAGGTCATTAAAACCACTCCCAAGGCAGCTCGGTGTGTTTTTTGTATGAGTGTCTGCCCCTCGATCCCCCCCCCATCCCACCTCCACCACCCTACCCCACTCCTGTGCCCCCCTACCCCACCCTCGCTTATACTCCCCTCACCCCCTTTTTTTCAATTTACATCCCTCTCCCCATCCTTCATTCAGCTGGACCCAGTCTGACTCACACGTTATCTGACGGTCCACCGTGCACTAACAGGGCAAATGTATATATATTTGCATGTAAGTTAAATATGTGGGTTTATTATTTTTCTCTGCTGAATACAATACAAAAAATAGCTATGTTCTGCAGTATTGGTATTAGTGAGCGCTTTATTCTGTTGCTATGTCTCCCAGACGTCCGTTAGCTCGTGGCACACTGCGCTCGGTGAGTAAGAGGTAATTAAGTATGAATAATTAACACCAGCGCTCCCCGACTGGGAGACAGCAGAGCGGCTTCCCCATGGCAGCAGTCGGCCAGATCACACATGGCCCTCGTAGCAGTCCACTGTGTTCATTAGAAATACCCACGGCCCATGCTGGTTGTGATCCTCACCACGGGATCCTGCACCGAGTGGGGAGGCAGGGGGGCATCGTGGGGTATGTCGGGCTCATCACGGTGAAAGAGAAAAAAGAAAAGAAGAAGCCCAATTTGCTTATTGTCAGCCTCTTCAGCCTGTGGGGGTTTTACGGAGAAAAAGGTGTCTGCTAATGGACAGTGACATTTGAAGCTTTTAGATATTGCATAATCAGACGGCATAATAAAACGTGTGTTTTGGAAAGAGGGATTGAATCTTCTTTGAGTCTCCAGCATTATCTGAGCGTTTGAGGTATGTGTTCCCTGAGTGGGAGGCAGAGATAGCCAGCTGTACACCGATCATTCAGCAGCGCAGGTTCATAGAAGTTTGCGTTTCGGGTCAATGAGTAACGCAGCTATCTGTTAGACCTGTGCGGCTTAAGAGTCAACATGTAAATGTCAAGTGTAATCACCACAGGAACACCTTTGCCCCACATGCGAGTTACAAATGAGGAGTTTACCCTCGTAAAATAAGGGATATAAATACAAGAGAGTATCGTCCCTTCTTGCTTAAATATTGTTATAGTTGTTTTAAGGATTTTGTTAGACCCAAATCAGTCATCGGAATAGTTTTATCTGAAATAGAGAGAATTGTTATAAGGCTTCAATGCAACTGCAGACGTCAGGAATGAGAATGCGCTAACTCTGTCTTTTCTTGTCTCCTTTCCACCTCTCTTCCTCTCTTCCTCTCTTCCTCTCAGCTGTGCGAGCGGACCGCATGCGTGGCGGTCGCAACAAGTTCGGCCCCATGTACAAACGCGACCGAGCTCTCAAGCAGCAGAAGAAGGCGCTGATCCGAGCTAACGGCCTCAAGATCGAGGCCATGACCCAGGTGATGCAGGCCGTGCCCACCGACCTCACCATCTCCTCGGCCATCCAGAACATCCACTCGGCCGCCTCCAAGGGCCTCCCGCTGAGCCACCATGCTATTTTGTTTTGTTTTTTTTTAGTTAAAGTTTTTGTTTAGTATTTTATTTTTGTTTGGCGCACGCGTATGTGTTGTGAGTTTGAGTATTGGGTTTTTATTTTTTTTTTATTTTTGATTCTTTCGGGTGTGTGATTGAGAGGAGGGTCTAGAGTGGTATTTTTGTTGGTTGTTTTTGTTTGTTTTTGGGGTCAGTAGAGGGGGGTGTTAGTGGGTTGTGCACATGTTTGTTTTTCGGGTGATTGTCTTTTTTTTTTTGGTTGTGGGTCAGGGTGGGTTTTCGGGTATTCGTGGAGTGTTTTAGTTTGTGTCTTAAGTTTTTTGAAGTTTCGTCGGTAGATTTCCGTGTGTTTGTTCTTTCTTGATTTTAAGTGAAGTTTTTTCTTTTTTCGTGCTCGGCTGATCTGAGTGTTGGCTCACCACGCCGTTCACCACACCACTTTGAGGTTGGAAGTCCGCGGTGTTCACGATTTGTTAGTATTTTGTTTAGACAAGTTAAGCTGTGTTTTTGTTTGTGTTTTGGTTGTTTGTGTGTTTTTGTTTTGTTTGGGTTGTTGTTTTGTGTTTGTTGTGTTTTTGTTTTTTGTTGTTTGTGTGTTGTTTTTTTGTGTTTGTTTTTGTGTTTTTGTGGTTGTTTTTTTGTTTGGTTTGTTTTGTGTGTTTGTTTGTTTTTTTGTTGTTGTTTTTTTGTTGTTTTTGGTGTTTGTGTGTTTGTGTTTTTTGTGTTGTTTTTTATGTTTGTGTTTTTTTGTTTGTTTTTGTTTTGTTTTTGGTTTGTGTTTGTGTTTGTTTTTGTTGTTTGTTTGTGTTGTTTGTTTGTTTTTGTTTGTGTGGTTGTTGTTGTTTTGTGTTTTTTTTGTTTGTTTGGTTTTGTGTTTTTTGTTGTTTGTTGTTTGTTGTGTTTGTGTTTTGTTGTTTTTGTTTGTTTTTTTGTTGTTTGTGGTTTTTGTTGTTTGTGTTTTGTGTTTTTTTGTTTTGTGTTTTGGTTTGTTTGTTGTGTGTGTTTTGTGGTGTGGTGTTTGTGTTGTGGTGTGTGTTTGTGTGTTGTGTGGTGTGTTTGTTTGTGGTTGTGGTGTTTGGGTTGTGTTTGGTGTGTTGGTGGTTTGTGGTTGGTGGTGGTTGTGTTGGTGTTTTTGGTTGTTTGTTGGGTGTGGTGTTGTTGTGGTGTTGTTGGGTGTGTGGTTGTGTGGGTTTGTTGTTGGTTGTGGGTGGTTGTGTTGTGGTGTGGGTTGGGTTGTTGTTTGTGGGGTGTTGTGTGGTGTGGTGGTGTGTGTTTGTGTGGTGTGGTTGTGTTGGGTGGTTGTTGGTGTTTGTTGTTGGTTGGGTGTTGTGTGGTGTGTTGTTGTGGTGTTGTTTGTGGTTGTGTTTGGGTGGTGTGGTGTGGTGTTGGTGTGGGTGGTTGTGTGGGGTGTGGTTGTGTTGTTGTGGGTGGGTTGTGGGGTGGGTTGTGTTGGTTGTGGTGTGTTGTGGTGGTTGTGGGGTGTTGTGTGGGGTGGGGTGGTGGGTTGGGTTGGTGGGGGTGTGGGTGTGGGTGGTTTGGGTGGTGTGGGGGTGGTGGTGGGGGTGTTGGTGGGGTGGTGGGTGTGTTGGTTGGGTGTTGTGGGGTGGGGTTGTTGGTGGGTGTGGGTGGTGGTGTTGGGTGTGGGTGGGGGTGTTGTGGTGTGTGGGTGTGGGGTGGTGGGTGGTGTTGTGGTGTTGTGGGGTGTGTTGTGGTGTTGGTGGGTGGTGTGGGTGGTGTTGGGGTGTTGTGGGGGTTGTGTGGTGGGGGTGTGTGGTGTGGGGTTGTGGGTGGGGTGTGTGGTGTGTGGGGGGTGTGTTGTGGGGGTGGTGGTTGGGGTGGGGGTGTGGGTGTGGGGGGTTGTGGTGGTGGGTGTTGGTGGTGGGGTTGTGGGTGTGGTGGGTGGTTGGTGGTGTTGTTGTGGGGGGTGTTGGGTTGGTGGTGTGTGGTTGGTGGGGGTGGTTGTGGTGTGTGGGTGGTGTGTTGGGGGTGGGTGTGGGGTTGTGGGGTGTTGGTGTGTTGTGTGGTGTGGTTGTTTTGTGTGTGTTGGTTGTTGGTTGTGGGTGTTGTGTGTTGGTTGGGTGTTGTGTGGGTTGTGTTGTTGTTGTGGTTTGGTGTGGGTGTGGGTTGTTTTGGGTTGTGGTTGGTTTTGTGGGTGTTTGGTGTGGGTTGTGGTGTTGTTGGGTTGGTTGTGTTGTTTGGGTGGTGTGGTGGGGTGTTGGTGGGTGGTTGTTGTTGTTGGTGGGTGGTGTTGGTGGTTGTTTGTGGGTGTGTTTGTTGTGGTGTTGGGTGTGTGGTGTTGGGTGTTGTGTTGTTTTGGTTGTTGTGGGTGGTGTTGTTTGTGGTGGTGGTGGGGTTGTGTGGTTTTGGTTGTGTTGTGGTTGGGGTGGTTGTTGTGGTTGTGGGTTGGTGGGTGTTGTGGTTGTTGTGGTGGTGTTGGGTGTGGTTGTGGGTTTGTTTGGTGGTGTTTGTGTTGTGTTGGTGGTTGTGTTGTTGTTGTTTTTTTTGTTGGTGTTTTTTGATTTGTTTTTGTTGTGTTTGTTTTTTTTTGTTGGGTTGTGGTGGTTGTTGGGTTTGTTTTGTGGTTGGGGGGTGGTGGGGGTGGTTGTGTTTGGTGTGTTTTTGTTGGTTGGGTGGGGGGGTGGTGGTTTGTGGTTGTGGGGGGTTGTGTTGGTTGGTGTTGTGGGTGGTGTTTTGGGGGGGGTGGGTTGGGTTTTGTTTGTGACGTATGGTGGGTTTTTTTGGTGAGTTGGTTTGTGTTAGAGTTTTTGTAGGATTTGTTTTTGGTTTTGGTTGGGGGGTTTTTATTGGTTTTATTGATTAAAATGACATTGATTAGTAATTGGAAGATTGTATTTGGACAACTAAAAAATAAATGTTGTGTCGAAATAAGATGAAATAATATGATTTACCTAATTTGCAAATAATAAATAATAATTTATTTACATATTGTATAATAAGTTATACTTTATTAATTTAGATACTCGTCTATATTTAACTAAATATTTAAATAAATTTGTATATAGATATATAATTATATCTATAACAAATGACATAATAAATATTTTACCACCACACTCACAAATTTTACCCTATTACCAAACCTACACCCTTCTCCAAAATAATTGATACATCCCATAGTCGTCCTCATCATCACACACGACCACATTCCCATTCTATAACCCCTTCGTCTTAATTTACTCAACGACCCTACACTCCCGTAACCAATCAATAAAGAATTTAACAATTTACAAACAAATTCGAACCTCAAACCGAACCCAAAAATAACCCCCTCCCACAACTATCTAAACCACCTATCCAATCAACAAACTCCACCACCCCCACCCCCCCAACCCAACCATACTATCCCATCCATTAAACACAACCATTTCTAGTAATCTCTCTTAAACCAAATAATTACGATCCTAACACAGCTACCCCCTCACACTCATCACAGACCACCTTCCTATTAAACATCACACTACAGAATAGTTACTTTCACCTATACCGCCACACACACCACATCTCTCAACAGCAATATCACACCACTACACTATATTTCATCTCAATTTCCCACGAACAAGACTCCATCACCTCAATCCCTTATACACATATTAAATACCGACACGACTTCTTCTCACTAACATAACTCAACCTCACCCTATATACCAAATACTCACAACACCCCTAACACATCACCCAACCACCCATTTAATCCCACAACTATAACTCCTAAAATACACCACATCCTAACTACACAATTAACATTAATCACTATCAACCCTCACAACCGAACATTTACACCACCCAACCCCCAAAAACATACCCCATGCATCCCAACAAACATATAATAACCCACATCAACTCATATCACAAATCCCTAACCCTCCAATGAACAATATAAAAACAAAACTAAATACCCCACACCTAGGCAATTCTAACAATGAACAAAAATCAAACTCCCCTCACGTCACTACAACAAAATCCACATGCACAACCAACACCCAAAATCACAACCCACCACTAAAACAACCGAACACCAACAACCCACATCAAATCAACATTCACTTCGATACACTAAAATTTTCACAAGCTACTAAATAAGGTGCACACACCAACTCGAACTCACCATCATATCCCATCCATAACCATCTGACCCACACGACCCCTACTATCCTTCCTATTATCTAAGATTCCCGTTTTACTAACCACAAACCCCAACCCCCACATCAACAGCTACCTAATCCCGATTAAATTACCCCAAATCACAGCACCAATCAGTATCCATCAGCACTCTCATCTTAAAATCTCAATCAACCATCAATAACAAACATCCTACCTAAACACCTCAACTACAAATCCATCCACCCCATTCAACCAACTCCACTCAGCCTACCAGCCAATCAACCAAAAACAAAACATTCTATAAAACAACATACAACACCCACAATATTCACCAAAAGCCTCCTACTACAACACCATCCACCCTTCACACAAAATACACCAATATCAACCATCAACTCCCCCTTCCCAAACCACAACACCACCAATCGCAACCCACCATCGAATCCTTTCCGACACACCACAACACAAATTAACCATAGTTCCAACTACCCCCTACAAACACACCAACACGCCTACCCACAATACAAAAACAAACTAGCCCCAAATAACTCTACTTCCAAAAACATTTTTCGTATCACGCCTTCGTAACACATAACCAGCACTCCACGACAATACCAACTCATCTTTTATACTCCAATATTTTAGCGTACCTTATCTTTCACACATTATCACTCAACGTCACCGCCTTACACCATCCCACACACTTAATACAACCTTAGACACCACCTCCAAATCCAATACCAACACCCACCAACCCCTACCCCCATCCCCCAAAATCCAAATCCCCACACCTCCCACATATACAAAACAACAACCCAGAAAACAAGAAACAAATCCAACAAGATCTAGCAATCAACAATTAATCTTCTCATACTCCACTCTAGAAATAAACACCAAGCAATCTATCAAACCCCTTCCCTTCTATTTCATAACAACACAAACCCACTATCTCCACCCACAAACTTCCATAACCCTTCAACTCCATCACCACAACACCCCAACTTTGGAATCCTTAATTAAATCTACTACAGAAACTTATTCTGTTAATTTAAAAATACAATCTAAAAATCCTCTATATACCTAACGCTTAATTTCATTGATAAATCTTGCTAATATCTATAACTAACTCTAATCTCCTCATTCCTATAAATTATATAAATACTTACAACAACCAACATAAACTACCTAAACAAATAAACTCATCACCTAACTGCCTAATCATATTTATTTTTCATCAATCATACACTGCACTAAATCCTCCGCCTATAACCCAAATTAATACCTAAACCCAAAAAAAACACACAGAAACATCACGACACTATAACAGCCGCCCACAACAGAGACAAACAAAATACACATACCAAAACCCCCAAACTCTCCACCGACAAGTCTACAAGCAAAATCCACACAATATCGATCCAATAAACACAAGAAACAATATCGACATCCCAAAAGACACCACCCCTTAATCAAGCATAAGATATACACCACTCACTCAACCACTCCCAAAACTCCCTCACCATACCATAATAAACTAACCAAATAACAACATCCAAATAACTACAACTAAAACTCAATGCCACTATACTCCAATAATCACACGCCATAACCCCCCAAATCCCACACCCAAGCCCATCTGAACCAACACCAAAACTACCCCCGCAACCCTACTTCACAACACGCAGCCTAAACCTACTAACCCTCGGAGATTAATAATATAAAAATCCACTCATATCACCAATCCACACCACACATAAATTCCCCCAATCTCACACTTCATCCATCAAACATTCCAACTTTCTCATAACCTACCATCCCATCTCTATAAACAACCCCAATATCCTCAACACTTACCCTCAATAACAACCCATCCTATTAACCTCCACCTAAATCCCGACCACAAAACTTATACTCAAGCAACAACACTACCACACCACCCCATCAATCACCAAACAATACATCCAACATAAATCATACGACCACCAACTCCCTACCTATCGTCTAACATCTTCCTCTACCCTACACACCACCCGCCAACACCCTAGCACAAGTTCACAAACTACAACCATTTTATCATATCAATTACAGCCAATATTAACATCAAAATGAAACACCTACCCCACACTACCAAAACACACGCACAGTCAATCACACCTCACTAAATCCATCACCAAGATTAAACCAACACATAATACCCGCACCCTAGATACAACAACCACACACACACAACCCCATACCAACTTAAACAGACCCACCCCACCAACTCTTCTTTCACACATCCCATCGTTCAAGCAAACCCACAGATCCAACCGA